>JADRCD010212372.1:0-13283 GCA_019843815.1 Montemys delectorum | reverse complement strand
TATACACACACACACACACACACACACACACACACACACACACACACACACATATGGCAATGCTTCATATTTCTTTCCTCCCCATGTTTTTGTTACACTAAAATTTCAAAGTTAACAATTTTAACATTGTTTTGATAAGTTATTTGATCACACTTTTCATACATTTCAGTCACAAGCTCAAAATTTTAAATTCCCTTTGGCTTTCTCCTAAATATAGACTTAAAGGTGCTTCTCATCCTGTTAAAAACCATTTCTGTTCAATATGTATATCTAGCCCTCTTGGGTGGGGAAGCATGTTCCATGTCTTTTTAACCAAAACCTATATCTTTTACTATGTCTCAAAGGCATGTGTCTACTCCTGTTGTCTTACAGGCACATGTAAACTACTTTTTCTAAAATATAAATTTAAATATAATGGTAAAACTAATGTATATTCTTTTGTAAACTAAGTTCCCATAAACTTCAGGGAATCAAAAAGTCAAAAGATTTGGATCTACCTGCCACAGATTTAATGGACTGCAGATAAGTATATTCATTTTTTCTTGAAAATGGGATTTTCCTTGGTCTTGGAATTCCTTAACTTCCCCAAGTACTAGACAGTTTTAACCTTTCTCCTTAGTCTATATTTGTCTCAGCAGGTTTTCACCTGATTGACAAGAATCTATCCAGGGATTATCTGTGGAGCTGCTGTACTTTGGACTTGATAAAAGGTGATATTAAGCAGTGCAGCTGATGTGATTGCTCCCTGATATTCACCTGGATCAACTAAGTCAGATGCTTCTGATAAATGCCACATTTTCCAGCCTTTGACTAGCATTTCAGCTTTCCTGGGACTCTATGACAATGTTCTAATGTCAGCTGGAAGCAGTTACAGAAGTATGAAGTCCATTATTCTACATTATAGGCTGGTATGCTAAGTAAGAAAAAAAACACACACACATACACACACACACACACACACACACAAAAACCTAGGCCCACAGTGATGATCCTGATTCCCCTGGTCTCAAAGAAAAAATTGAGCCCATGATTTTAATCAATGGAGCAACTCAAAGGAGGGTTTTGAGGTCTACCCCAAAGAGCATAGCTGCAGCCATTTTGTTCTATGCCTTAGAGCTATTTCATATTGTGTAACATGCCTGAAGGTCATTAGCACAGAAAAATAACTCAATTCCGAGCAAGGTCATGGTGATCACATATCCTGTTAGGTTCTGTATGAAATTTTTTAATCACAAGAAATCTCACAAAGTAGGGCCTATCCAATTAAAGGTCAATTTGAGCTGTTATGTTTAAATTAGCTTGAGTCAGAGACAACCACTGGGCAGCACTTCCTGTAACTGCACAGGAGCTCATTGTGTGTGTGTGTGTGTGTGTGTGTGTGTGTGTGTGTGTGTGTTTTCCTTCATAAGCCAGCCATGAAAAATATTTGACATTATAGCCTCAGCCACACATACTGAGTTACAGCCCTGATCAATTAGTCTTAGGGTGTGCATTTAATAAACCATCCCTATCTGACTGAGATTGATGTTTGTGTGGTTTGTGGGGTGACCCCTAAACCCCCCAAAATTTCATATGACTATCTCACCTAAGGCTAAGCAGTCCATAATCTTTTGTTCTCAACAAGTTGATCTATTGGGAAAGGGTGTCTGTGTTCATCCTAAGACATCATTCTTTCTTGCCTATAGTTGTTGGGTCATCTAGTTTCTAATAAACATTGTGGTTTATCACCATTATTTCAATCTCAGTTTCCCATAACTCTCATTCATGTATTGTTGGTATAATTTTTTTATTTAACTTCAGACATTTTAGAATATTGACAGTATATTTTATAGAAAAAAGTTATTACTTAGAATAATATGAAAATTCACAAACTCAAATCATGAGTGTAAAAATATTCAGAACTTTGGTGATCAACATTCCAGTGAATGGAATAGAAATATTCAAGGACACAATGATTGATGAAGTTTGAGAAATGAAAGTAAGATGTGTCCTAAGATTTTGATGAAACATGTTTTCAGCATGAAATACATCATCCATCTATACATGCATATACATACAATCTCATGTATATATTTTTATACTCTAACATATAAAAATATGTAATTATCAAGAAATGTACAAAGTAAGTTGGATTTAGAATGTTGGTATACTTACACAGTTAACAGATATAGGAAATATAATGGATTATAGAATAATGAAACATTAAATTGCTAGTATGTAGGGAAAACAATTATGTGACCTAGACTTAAAAATTATTATACTTTCCTTGTTTTACTATACATACTAAACTTTAGATTTACTAAAGTGTGTATGAAGCAGTAAAGTTACAATTTAGTTGTCCAGACTCTTGTTAATTAATTTTTAGTAAGACTGAAAATGAAATAACTTTAGGGGTTTGGGAGATGGTTCATTTCTTCCAGAAGACACATTTTGGAATGCCATTAAGTCCCTAGAATTTCTGTGTCATCATCTAACCTCTGTTGGTGCTACATAGAAATGATGCACAGACATACATTCTAACTAAACACAGATATACACAAAATAAAAACAACAGGGAAAAAAAGTACCTACTAAAATACTTAGTAAGAAGACACAGACAAAATTAGAAATACAATCAAAAATGGAAAATAAAAGAAGACATAAAATAACTTATTGTAGATGTGAAATTGATATAAGAATTAATGTTGGCAAAATGCAGTTTCTGTAAATATGACTATCATACTAGATACTTGTTGCCTAAAAGTATTTCTATTGCAGTTCTTACATATTAAAAAATAAATTGGGCATGAAATTACTAGGACACATTTTAAAACATGGGTTCAGAAATATAGTTTGTTTCCATTCCCAATCATGCTACTACAAATTTCATAAATTTCTAGTGAAATCTGAATCAGTAAGAATTTATTTAGCTATGCTTTTAGATAATATGAAAACCATAGACTTCTATTGGCTTCTGATATTAAACTCAGACATATTAAACAATGAGGAAATTTTCAGAGGCACACTAGAATGATGTTCACTTGAAACTATCATTTCTGTGTGATAATTTCTTGGGAATATTGAAGTTTTTGGAGTGCAAGAAAATTCATTATGCTTCTCCATTTTATCATCAAAAATTTAAGGTTTGTTGATGTTTTTCATAATACTTTATGGTTAGTTTTATGAACTCTAGTAACTATTGATTTTTATCCTCATAAGTATTCTTACTTCTTAATAATATATATATGTATATATATATATATATATATATATATATATATATATGAATACACAAATTAAAATATACAAGATAGAGATTTGTTTACTTAAATATTACAAACTATGCTGGATCTGATGTTGCAGGAATATAAGTCATTCCATGAGGTAAAGAGGCCAAGGCAAAAGTATTGTTAGTACAATGTCAGCCTGGTCTACAGAATTAATAGAAGACTAGTTTATACTGATTAATGAGATGCAGTCTTAAAATATAGAGTACTAGACAGATGACTGAGCAGTTAAAAGCTCTAGTTACTCTTGAAAGATTCCTGTACTTAATTACCAAACTTAACACTCACATAAGGTCAACAACTATCTGTCATCTGTACTTTCACTCCCAGAGGATTTGCCATCCTCTCCTGCTCTCTGTGGGAACTATACAGTAATACTCTCACATATATAAAACAAAAATACAATTTAAAATTAATGTGCAAATGGCTAGTAATTTAATTCTGTTAAGTGTTGAAGCACTTGTCTAATGTGTGGGGGGACCTAGATTTTTAAAGAAAATTATTAGTTGTGTTTTTCAGCAAATATTATTTTATTTCAACATCAAAGGCTTAATGATCCAGCTTATATTATTAATTTATTTTAGGACAGTAACCCTATTGTGTTTTCCATCTCCTTATTTTTATGCATCTGTGTACAGTAGTGTATGCATGTGGTGTGCATGTGTATTTGTTGTTACTTGGATGTATACATGTATGTAGAGGGCAGAGATTTAAAAAAATCAGGTGTCTTTTCTAGATCACTTTCCACACCAACATTTTTTTTAAATAGGCTATTTTATTTATTTAGATTTCAGCTATTATCCCCTGTGCAAACCCCCATCCCATCCCCCTTTACCCTGCTTCTATAAGGGTGCTCCCCCACCCACCTACCCACTCCTGCCTCACTGCCCTAGCATTCCTCTACACTGGGGCACCAAGCCTTCACAGGACCAAAGGCCTCCCCTCCCATTGATGCCAGATAAGACCCCTTCAGCTCCTTCAGTCCTTCCCCTGGGGTCCCTTGGGGTCCCTGTGCTCAATTTACTGTGAGCATCTGCATCTGTGTTGGTCAGGATCTGGCAGAGCCTCTTAGGAGATGACAGCTTTATCAGGCTCCTGTCAGCAAGCACTTCTTGGCATCCACAATAGTGTCTGGGTTTGGTGTCTGCATGTGGGATGGATCCCCAGGTGGGAGGGTCTCTGGATGGCCTTTCCTTCAGTCTCTGCTGCACTCTTTGTCCATGTATTTCCTTTAGACAGGAGCAATTCTGGGTTAAAATTTTGGAGATGAGTGGGTGGCCCCATCCCTCAACTGGGGAGCCAATTCTCTCACTGAACCTGAAGCTCATTGATTGTAATGAATGAGGTGGTTTACTAATGAACTTTTGGATTCTTCTATCTCCATCTAACTAGAAGATGATGTTACAGACACTTGATGCCATGTCTGGCTTTTATCTGAGTTCTGGGGATCCAAATACAGGATTCAGTGGTTGTGCTGTGAAGTGGACACTTTAAAAGACTGATATATCTCCACAGAGAAACCCTGTCTGGAAAAACACAAAAATAAAAAGACCTTATGAATTCCATATTTTGGAGAAATTATTAAATCATTGATTGTAAAGTGCACTTTCAATTTTCAGTCGGGTAAGACGTAATATAGAAAACCAGGGAATACTCTTTATACTCATTCACATATATCAAGTTTAACAAATGCTAAAATTCTTAATATTCATTCCTCTCTCTTTCTTCTTTTAATTTTATCATGATACATTGAACAATAATCCCATGAATTGTATTGAGGTTAGTAATAGCTACAGATTTTCTAGTGTCTTCCCAACAATGCTTACGGGGCTGAGGGTGTCTGATAAGGCTTACATTTCTAAAATCTTAACATGAGAATGGATAACAGAATGATGGAAAAGATGATATGCACATTAAAACCTGGGAGATTTTGTTAACTTTCATAAATAATTGTCAAATTATTTAGTTAAGTCAAACATTCTCAGATATGTACTGTTTTTAAAATATTACTAAGTGAAACAGAAGGGGTTAAAAAACAGGGATGAGAAAAGTTTACCAGAAAAGTTTACCAATCATCAACAGAAAGCTACTTTTACCATGAGAGTATCAAAACAACCAGGTTAAAATAAAGACCTGTTTATGGCAAAATCTATCAATTTGAGAAGGTAGTGGGAAGAGAAAATGAAAATAATAAAACCGTCTGCCTTCTAGCCATGCATGCAAAACTTTTGTGCTTAGACCTCAGATGTTTTACTTCTTGAAGATGTTAAATCTTCTTTTCTTTAATATTTGATTCTGAGTTCATAGCTCCCAAGACTTTTACATGAACTACTGCCGTGCCTCCAGCCTTTTCTTCAGATTTTTGATCAGTCATTGCTTTTCTAAACACTGATAATTAGATTTGTTTTCTGTCCCTTTGAAGGACAAGTGGTATCACTTATCAATCCTGTGCGACAATTCCTCCAACCACAGGCTCTCAGATTTAATTTTGTAACTCAAGAGAGATGACAGCTCGGCGTTGCCCCTTGACCACTTCCCTAGTATATCTATCACTTTTCTGGTGCCCTAATTCATTACCTGAAGTACAAAAGCCTAGATTTTAGTTTTATGTATTTTTGCCAAGAGTTTTAGTTACTTCAAGTAAAAGATTATATTTTGTCCCAGTCAATATAGAAATATTGAATATAGAAATATAGTCAATATAGAAATATTGTCTGGCAATGAAAATTCTGAAAGAAAAGGGTAGCTTTGGTTAGTGCTTCCTTTGTTGATTTATTAGATGGTATTTCTTTTAAATTTCCAGTAACATATTATTTTATTTACTGTACTGGCAAGTAAAATAGATCAGCAGGTAAAGGTGCTTCTTGGAAAATTCTGCAGCCTGAGTTCTTGTTTTGTGAACCAGGAGGTAGAAGGGAGAACTGACCTTCACACACCTGGCACAGCCCCTAAACCAATATGTAAAATGCACAAATAAATAAAAATATTGAATATAAAATTGGCATCATACTCAATAATTTCACTCAAAATTATTTGACACTTAATATTATGCTAGCTATAGTATGACACCAGCCCAATTGCTCCTGAATATTGTTATCAGTAAAATGCCATGTACTTTATAACAGAAAATTTGATGTGTGTTCATTATATAATGTATACCTTCATGTATAATAATTACTAAGCATATATGTTCAATATATTACATTGTGTCATTAATAAATACGTATGTTATTGATGCGAATTAAGAGCAATGCTGAAATGTCATGAATGGGAATTACTGACTAGGGAGTTCATAGTGTTAGTTCTGAATGACTGAGGTGCTCTGGAGGTAGTGATGATGTTTGCAGAAAATCTTAATGTCACTATCATGTGTACTTAAAAATTCTTAAGATGTAAATTTTATCTGAATTTTGTGCAGCAAAATAATACATTTTATAGTATTCTAAACAATGTGATTGTTACAGTTATATTCAAGTGTAAATTTTCTCACAGGCACAGATTTCTTTTAAACTCAGTACAAAAGGAGGAGAAATGAGAGAAGACTAATACCTTAGTGGATGGATAAAGCTTCAAACAATCTTATGAAATTTATATTCACTATATAACTACTTGAATATTTATATATGATATATTTATTGTATGCTATTAAATATTATTTCATTATTATTTTAATTATATTAAATACACTTAATATTTATTAATATTTATTATTAAAATATAATTAGTGGATTTATGTATAAAATGTTTATATGTAATAATTATATTAAAATATATAATATGTAATAATACATAATACATATCAGTACATTAACTATTTAAAACTCTGGATAATTTCTTTTTTTTATTAGTATAGTAGGCAAAGATAGCTTTTTAGTAGGATATTAGAGGGATATTTAGTAGGATATAATTCCCGATCAATTAGTACTGAGAGCCTTTTGTTTTTAATCAATGTGTGGGGTATGTGTGTGAGGGGAGGCATTATGAGTTTTCACACCTGCTAACCCTGGATGTGGAGGTCATAGAACATTGAGTGCCAGTCCTAATTTTTTCTCTGTTGCCTGAATTAGGGGGCCAGTAAATGTAAGGCCCACAAACTTAATGGGACTTTTCTATCTCTGCTTCTCATTTTCTGAAAAAGAATGCTAAAACTACAGACATGCAGTACTGCATCTACTTTTACATTTGTTTTCAAAATACAAATTGAAAACTTCATGCTTATGACATAAATGTTGTATGCACTCAGGTATCTCCCTTCCCCTGATCTAGTCATTTTTATTAAGTAATCTGGTTGATACCTGTAAAAGTAGCTTTTATTTGCCAGATGTAATTTTCATCCCAGCGACTTACTACTAAATAAATTCACTATTTCTAGATCTTTCAGAATTATGGTGGGCTAGTTGAACTCAGCTATTCTGTCCCAAACTCCTTTCCAAGCAGACTAATTCAATCTGGCTTCTATTAGCTTCTCACTGAATTGTTTGCTTGGCCTCAAACTAACTCTGGGAATATTTGCTAATCTTGCTCCTTCTCATTCTCTGGCTTGTTCTGTCTTTATCTGTAGCATGATTTTGTAAAAATGTAAAAATACTTCTCTGTCTCTCTCTGTCTCTTTCTCTGTCTCTGTCTCTGTCTCTCCCACCACTGTGCCCTCAAGTCCAGTCCTGTTATTCTGTTCTCATAATTAGTCTATCTTTCCAACACTGTTCTTGTGAGAGTTGGCCAAATCTCATCTCTAATTAATTCTGACAAATCTTTCTCTGATTTATGTCAAGTCCTGCATGACCACACAAGGGATGGTGTTTCAGTCCTGGAATACAGCAAGCAGAGCATAAGCCTCCAAGCATCTTGATAGTTGCTAGGCATGAGGCTTTTTTGTATAATACTGTAGATAATTTACTTTGAGCACTTAATTTGAAAAGTATTATCCTGGTCAAGGTTAATGACTGCATGATAATTAGGAGCATGAATCCAGGGAGACAAGGCACAATGGTGAATGCTGTGACCTTCAGGACAGTCCTTAAGGCTGTGGGAAAGAAATATGAAAATATGAGTTCAGGAATATATAATTTCTCAACTATGCAATATATAAAGATGGATCTAAAAGAATAGAGACATCTTTGCTATAAGCCAGCTTGTCAGAAAGATATTGAGGAAGGTGATAAAGAGATTTAGGGAGTGGTCATCACAGGGCAAGATTTTACCTAGCTAAGTTTATTGTCTGTGATTACAAAGGCAAACAGATTCCTGAGTTCAAGGTCAGCCTGGGACAGAGTACTTTAGACCCAGGTATAGGAGTTGGAGTGGGAATGGTAATCACTTATTATGTAAGCTTATTGTCCATGATTACAAAGCAGGCAGATCTCTAAATTCATTTGACATGTTTTTTAAAAAAATATATACTTGATTTCTTCTTCTAAGAATCAAGGATTTAAGGTCATAAAATGTTGATTTGTGGGATAATCAAAAGGGACCCTGTACTAAATTACTGAATTGATATGTAAATAAAAGACTGGGCTTTTGTCTGTAATAGAGAGCTGCCAGAGAGAACTGCTTGGAGAGTAAACACATCTGTTTTAGAATTTTTCTAGCAAGAGAGAGAGCTGTCTCATGTTGTTCCACAGACTGGAGCCTGGGCTACAGCCTGTCTGAGGCTATCTCTCTCTCCCTGTAGGCAGAGGGCCTGCTACTGAAGCCCAGGCTTCTCTCTCTTTCTCCCCCGGGGCTGACCTGTTTGCTGTACAATGTGCCTTAGTTAAAAGGGAGGCAATGTATAAATGAGTTATTTTATTATAGGAAGGATAGAATATGCTATTTGAGTAGAGGGAAGGAAAGGAGAGAGAGAAAAGGAGAGGAGGAAAGCAAGAGAAGAGAACAAAGAGCAGAGAGGAGAGAACAAAAGAGCAAGAGAGAGGAAGTAAGAGTAAGAGAGTAAAGAGCAAGAGAGTAAGAGGAAGAAGAGAAGAGTAAGATAGCAAGAGAACAAGAGAAGAAAAGTGAGAGAATGAGGAGGGGGCAAACCGCCCCTTTTATTGTATGGGGCATGGCATACCTGGCTTGGGGTCAGATGACTGAGTGTAAGGTCCACCTAGAATGCTGGGGAGCTTGAGGCATTGTTTGCCTGATAGTGCACACATGTCCTGCAGGGGGAAACTGTGAGGGGTTTGGGCTGAAATCTGAGCCATTGGTCTTAGGAGCTATCACCGAACTCCTACCACCCCTTGTGAACAAATTTACTTTGCTCAGTGGGTCTCTGGAGTTCTAAGGTGGCCACTCTACTGGACTCTGGTTGTCGGAACTGCTCACTGCCCCACAGTCTCAGGCAGAAAGAACTGTCAGGAGATACCTGGAGAGCTGTCTAGAGTTGAACATAACACTGTCAGTTTGCACTCTACCTCAATGGCTTCAACTTTCACTGCTCCCACACACTTCTTCCTCAGGAGCTCCTCTCCAAGCTCAGACTGGTCCTTTGCAGACTTGTCACTTTGTTTACCTGTAAATTAGACATCACTTTCAAACATGGCTTCTTCCTTCTTCAAACTAAACTTCCCTTCATTGATAGAATTAAAGGTGTATACTAAGAGTATATCTTCATTCCAGCCAAATCATATTGTAATCCAGGGCATGTCTGTATTCTGGTTGCATCATACAGACCTAGAAATTCTTTGGATATGCTCCCTTGGAAGAGCAGCCATGTTGAGGGATTAAAATTCCTCTACAGAGGTCAGAACAAGTAAAACAAAATTAGATTCATACAGTTATTTTAGAATGTGGTTGAATGTAATATTTCTCTTGTAATGCTTTTATGAAAGAAATGAATATAGAAGGTTCAATTGGTGTTTGTCTTATGAGAAGTCATTTATTCTTTCTAATTTAAAAATTTCTCCCTGCAGGCCACCCTTTACAGAATAAATTATACATAGTTGAAAATGGAGTTTTACTTTTCAATATTACAATAGGTCCTTTTTTTACATAAAATATGTACCTTATTAAATGATAGCAAACAAAAACATATTTGAAGAGAAATAAACAAAGGTGTAGAAGTAGAACAAAAAGTAGAAAACAAAGAAATAGAAATGAATGAAATATTTGTTTAGATGTTGAAGACTCATTAGTATACTTATAAAGCCAGACCAGAAATAAATGTGTTTTTTTTTTTTTTTTCATTTCAGTGTTCCCAATTTTGGTCAAAAGCAGAGCTCAACATTGCATGTTGTTGATTTTGTTTTTGAAATGCATTTCTAGAAATGCATTCACTTCAAAATGCAATTTTAGATAACATAGAAATATAAAAGCAATATGAGTTATCAGAGTAGAGAAATTTCCAAGTTTTATTTTAAAAACTATATTAAACAACTTTTAGAAAGTGAGTGTTATGCAACCTATAGAGATTAGTGGAAAGTATGCATTTCAGACATACTGCAGTAGCAAATTACCAAGTAATAAATTGGCCTCATACACTTATTTTCATTATCCAAGCTTTACTTTGTCCTATCAACATCCTTTAGGTTCAGTATAATAAAAATATGAAATTATAATTTAGTTTGTTCTGAAGGGAAAAATATTTATTTTTCTTTTGAAAAGTATTATCAATTTTTAAAGAAATACTAGAATAATTTAACTCTGTATTAAAAACTAACCCCAAAATAAAATTGAAAAATATCAAGTATTTAACTAGGTATATTCTTATTTAGCTGTAGATAATTATTCTCTTTGAAATACTACTTTGAATTACTATGCAGTAAGTTATATCTCTATAAAAGAGAGAAAGGAATCCTGGCTTTTAAATTATTTTTATTATGTAGAAAATATAATTACATTCTGAATTACCTTGGCTTTGTTCCCATTGTGGTTGGGTGTGGAGTATATCTAGCCACCTGCTTTTGTGTTTGAAGTTTCATTCTTCAATGTTTGACACTGATGATAAAGCTGTAGGATCTTTCAAACATGAAGCCTCATTGACAAGATGGGCCATTTAGGGAAGGGTTGTGAGATTTTATAGATAACTCCACTTCCTTCTTTCTCTTCTGTTCCTACTCAGTAAGAGACTATACTCTTCTACACTCCTGTCACCATGGTAACCATACTTACTGTACCTTTCCCTGAATGATGGGCTGTGCACTTCCAAACCTTAAGCCACAGCATGTCCTTCTCCCTTAACTTTCTTCAGATCAGCATAAAGATCTAACCAATGTATTCACATGTCAAGATGAAGTACTTGGTGCTGTGTTTTCTTAGACTTGGTTTAGTTTTATTTATTGTGTTTTTTTCTATCCTTATGTTATATCCATGCTTTATATTTATTATCATCATCATTTTTGATGTGTTAAATTTTCATCTTTACTTTTCTCAGTTTTTTTTTTATTTTCAAACACGTGATAAAATCAGGAAGTCATTTTTTAAATAAAAAACATTGCAAGATTTTTGTTGAGTAAAATGCCAATTTGGAAATAATTTGGTATAATACAACATGCCATTTCCAAACCATATCAGATATGAAATTCTTTACTGCCTTTGCTATTCTTCTATTGCTTAAATGACTTTTAATTTTTAGAGTAGGGGGTCCTACAAGTCTTTTAAAAGGCATATTTTTGACTATAATCTTTTACATTTATCTGCATATACGTTTTCTTAGTTCAGGTTGTATTGTTGTGAAGAGTACTATGACCAAGGTGACTCCCATAAAAAACCAAACTTTTAACTAGGAAAATATTAAAGTTTCAGAGATTTAGTCCATTATTGTCATAAGAAGCATGGCAGCATACAGGTAGACATGGTGCGGGAGAAGGATCTAGGAGTTCTACATCTTATTCCCAAGGCAACCAGAAGACTGTTTTCCTCAGGCAGTCAG
The DNA here is from genome assembly GCA_019843815.1 of Montemys delectorum. Taxonomy (NCBI): domain Eukaryota; kingdom Metazoa; phylum Chordata; class Mammalia; order Rodentia; family Muridae; genus Montemys; species Montemys delectorum. The sequence goes on along the minus strand of JADRCD010212372.1, from coordinate 1,169 downwards.
GAGAGGCTCTGATTCCATACTGGGATACTTTAGGCATAGGAGACTTCAAAGCCCATTCCCTCACTTCCTCTAAGACCATACCAATGGAGGATTATAACAAGGACTGGAGGAGCTGAAGGGGTTTACAACCCCATAGGAAGAACAACAATAGCAACCAACCAGACCCCCAGGGCTCCCAGGAACTAAATCACAAACCAAAGAAGACCCATGCTCTAGCTGAATATTTAGCATGTATCTGGCATCAATGGGATGGGAAGCCCTTGGTCCTGTGAAGGTGGTGATATGTAGCATGGGATGGCCTTATCTGGCATCAATGGGATGGGAGGTTCATCGTCTTGTGAAGGTTGCGAGAGGGGAGCACCCTCATAGAACCAAGGAGATGGGATAGGAAGTTTGTGAGGGGAAAAGGGGAAAGGGGATTAAATTTGAAATGTAAATAAATAAAATATCAAAAAGAAAGAAAGAAGGCCATACCTACTAGGGCACACCTCCAAATGATGCTATTCCCTGTGGGCCTAACATTTAAACACATGAGTCTATGTCCACCAGATCTATTAAAGCCACAACATAAACAATGCATCATAAATATGTAGCTGTCTAAATTTTAAGGCACTGAGATTCTTCTGCAAGATATATAACAATTTAGACTCTAGTAGTGAAAATGCAGGAAAATATGGACAAAATAGAAAGAAGCTGATCCATTAAAGATGGCCACAGTTTTCTAGATTCAAATAACCAATGTTAGGTAAAAGTTACTGTTTAATGTTTTTAACTGCAATCAAATTATATTACTTCTCCTTCCCTTCCTTTACTCTCCACACTATCCTTTAAAACATTCCCATGTCTACTCTCAAGCTGTTAGACTTTTTAAAATTTAATTTGTTATATATGTGTTTGTGTGTATATAGTAAGTGGAATAAACTCAGTTCTAAGAGGTGATGACAGACATAAAGAACTGAAAGTGTTGGAAAGGGATTTTGTGTTTCCTTAGGTCTGGTAGACTATAAGAACATAGGGTGAGAAGAGGCCACACCTCTCTGTTCTGTTGCATTCTACTATTGTGAATCAGAACACCAGGCCATTCAGTTCTTCGAGCTTCATAGGCTGACATTAATGGCCACAAGAAATACTATTGTATTTCTAATTATGTTATTCCAGGGTTTTGGGGG
>JADRCD010212371.1:20961-32739 GCA_019843815.1 Montemys delectorum | reverse complement strand
GGGGGGCCAGAACCAGGAGGGATTCATGGTGCATTCGGGGCACCCACTTCTTTTGGGGCTGATTCTTGTACTTGACCTGGGGTAAGGTGCAATTGGATAGACTGTCCCTGGTCCCAGCAGGCTCCCCCCAAGCCCCCACCACACATTAATTAAAATGTGAATCACAACTGAGTCACTAAAGGGAGGGGGAAAAAGGTCAATGAGCCAGTCTGGCTTCCCCCCTCCTTCCAGCTCCAAGGCATGAGTCAGCAAAGTACAGATCAGAAACCGGGGAAGGGAAGAGAGAGGGGTGTGCTGCTCAGACTGAGAAGCGCCATCAGCGAGAGCCGCTTTAGTTCTTGGGTTAGCAAAAAATAGTTTCCTAGCCCCGCCCTCAAGGTCTGTTAGCCAGCCCTCTGCTGAGCACAGCGGTTCTCGTGTCTGGCCAGCTTTTCCTTGGAGCTTTGGCACTTTGGTTCTTGCCCACTTCAGGATGGCAGGTTCTTTATTATGGCACCCCTAAGAAGCAAATGTCAACTCTCCTCTCCCTACTCCATACCACCTACAAAGCCCACCATTCTCTTTAGATAGTTCTGTTCTGTGGCGAATACACCGCGCCATGCAGTCAGTAGGAAGTGACCACTGTGGTGGGAGAATATTCCGGAAGTGCTGATGTCGGGGCTTCATGACATGGTGCCCAAGCTGGGACTGGTGGTACAGGCCTATAGTCTGAGCTACTCCTACTTGGGAATTGGAGGCAGGAGGATCACACATTCAAAGGCTGACTGAGCAGAGTTCAAGGCCAGGCGACTTAGTAAAATCCTGTTTCAAAGTAAAAAGTAAAAAGGGTTGGGGTGGACACACACACACACACACACACACACACACATAGTACCCCGTCAACAGCTAGTGCAGAGGGACAACGGGCCAATAAGCCCTGCTTCATCCTGTCTCTGGGAAGGTAGAAAGACACCTCACTGGGCACTGAGGAGTCTCCGACTGACCGCATACTACAGACACGCATTTAGGTGGTGTGTGTGTGTGCACGTGCTTGTGCACTCCTATGTGCACATCCACACATCAGGACACCTTCCAGGAGTTTATTCTCTCTTCTCACCATTTATATCTGGGGAGTGAACTCAGGTCATGAGGCTTAGCAGCAAGCACCTTAACCCAACGGAGACATCTTGCTGGGCCGGAGCTAGGCTTTACATTGATGGCTGACACTTTTCACTTCTGCTGGTGGGCACGGCAGAGGTGGAGCCCATGAACACAGAGGGCTCACGTGCAGGCACAGCGGCAGCTTGGCACTCTGTGCTGCAGGGGGATGGGAAGGAAGCCCACAACTGTGGTACAGCTGCACCCACAGGAGGCTGACCCTCTCCACGACCACCACAATGCTGTCCCTTCTCCCCTCCTGCCTGATGGATGTAGTTCTCAGTCCCAAACTGCAAGCCACTCTTTGGAGTAGGTGCAGCCTCCATCTGAGGGACCATGAATGGCTGTGTGGAGCCGCACCCCCGCTTCACCTCATCCTACCCATCACCAATCACGTTTTAGAAGGTGACCTCTGAGGGACATGGTTCAAGGGTGAAGGTGCTTGCTGCCAAGTCCGACAACCTGAGTTCCGTCCCTGAAAGGAAGCCACATGGTAGAAAGAGAAGACTGACAGAGACAAATTGTATTCTCACTGCATGTATGCCCTGTGCATCATGACACAGGCACACACACACACACACACACACACACACACACACACACACACACACAGAGTGATGTAATTTAAAAACTTGTAAGAAATGTGATTCCTGGGCTGGTGAGATGGCTCAGTGGGTTAAAAGACCTTCCTTGCATGCATCTGGACCTAAGTTTGGGTTACCAGCACCCTGTGAAAAGCCACGATGATGATGTGTGTCTCTAAGTTCAGCACTTGTGAGACACAGGCAAATGGATCTCCAAGCTTGCTGGCCAGCCAGCCCTAGCCAAATGAGCAACAGATGCTTGTAAGAGGCCCTGTCTCAAAAAGCAAGGGAGAGAGGTATCTAAGAAGGTGCCCCTTTTTAACGCCTGGCTACTACACTGGTGTACTCGCTCGCGCGCGCGCACACACACACACTGAACACACGTAATAAAAACGAAGTTAGTTTCTAAGGTTGGGAGTGTGGCTCAGTGGCAGAGAACACATTAGCATATGTGAGGCCCTGGATCCCATGCACAGCCAGACAGGAAAAAAACGAGCAGCTCTCTCATGCAGGGGCACGAAGCCTGGTGACTGGAGTTTAGTTTCTGGGACTCACATGAAGGAAAGAGAAAACCCAACTCTTAATGAAGTTGTCCTTCGACCTCCATGTGCGCCACCCGCCACTTTTGGAGAGATCTTTGGTTGTACTTGTCCACGTGGCTGGTTTTAGCCAGCACAGTCTCCTTCCTCAGTCATCCTTGATAAGGTTTTTGAATGGACATTGATGTACCTGCTGACAACCCTTCCTCCCTTCTGACCAGAGAAATGCAGCCACTCCCTCAATGCGACCTGCTCTGGTATCTTTGAGACTCTTTCATCCACTCATATCCTATAATCTGGCCATTGAGCTCGGGAGTGGGGGGCGCTCGTTTCTGATGGAGGGAGGATGGGCTTGATCTGGGATTTCACCAAGCAGAAGCGCCAATCTGCGTGGTGGTAATATGGGAGGGGGTAGAACTCCAGGAGTTGGGGCCTGGTGGGAGGAGGCGTGGTCACCGGGGACTGTGGAACGCTGGCCTCTCCCTCTTTCTCAAGCCTCCTCCTTTCTTCTCTCTCCTTCCCAGTGGCTGTGAGGGGCCTGGTCTTGCTCCACTGTCCTTGATCTCCTGTCTTACCAGAAACTTCCAAAACTGTGAACCTAAATAAACTTTTCTTCTTTGTATCTTTGTATCTTGGGTATTCTGTGATTCTGACAGAAGGTTAATGCATACAGTAAATACTCGAGCCAGAAGCATACTCTGTTACTACCAGTGTTGTGTTGGAGAACCACACATGACTGTTGTCTGAGCAGAGTGGCTGGAACATCAGTGTCACCACAACCAGGCGACTCACAATGTGCTGAGGCCTAAGGAAGCTTATTCTTTCTAAGAATTGAGTTCAGGGCTTGTGCCAGCTAGCTAGGTAAGTGCTCTACCACGGACTTACACCTCAGCTTCTCCCTCTGATTTTGAGTCAGGCTCATGTACTCCAGGCTACCCTTGAACACCTGATCTTCCTGCCTCTGCCTCCTCACAATGACCATGCTCCCGCAGGGTAGCTCAACACCCAGGATGCTGGCCTTGAACTCTCAAGCACAATCCTGCCCCAGCCTCCCAAGCTACTGGGATTACAGTCGTGTGCCACCACGCCTGTCCCTGCCTCTGCCTCTTGAGTCCCAGAGTTATAGATGTGTGTCACCAAACCTAGCTCCCAGTCTTTTTGATACTTTGTATTTTGAGACAGGATTTCACTAGCCCCCAGTACTTGCAATCCTCCTGCCTCAGCCTCCCTGGTAACTGTAGCTCCATCTTTTCCTATCTCTTTCCTCCCGAGGCACTGGGGATAGAACTGAGGGCCCTCATATTCAAGGCAAGCTTTGTTGCTGAACTCCACCCCCAACAGGTGGGAATATTTAAGTAGTATCAACACTCTCATGGGACCAGTCCCATCATATGTAAACGTCATCACTGGCTGAAATGTCGTGAGGTCACTCATTATGGTCAATGTTGATTTGTACCCAGTGCTTCTCTTCTGGAAGGTTCTGGATCATTCTAAGTTTTATACATTGGCATCCATGCTCACAGAAAGTCTGACAAAATGAGGGGTTTTGACATGATCCAACGTCATGGACGATGGCCCAGATCCTTCTGTGGTTCCCCTGTGCTTTCAAGACACAGCGTCCTTCAAGCACTGTCTGGTCCCTGCTAGCCTTCAGTGAATTTCCTAGCCATTTGCTTCTCTCCAGACCTGAACACATGCAAGACACACGCCAGTGCGAGGGTAGCACAGGAGAACATACATACTGCTTTCTGTATAAATCCAGTGTCCCAGGCGCCTGGTGTCCCTGCCACACTCTCAGGTATTAACCGCCTTCAAAGAACTGGGCTTCGCTGCCAGCACTGCTCAGGAATCCAGGGCCAAGGGCAAAACCCCACAGATGTGACACAAAACTCAGGGCGACCAAGTGTGGCTACAGAAAGTGTCTTCTCTGCATACCCCAGAGGCCTTCTGCCCAGACAAACATGTCCACTTTTGGAAGATGTGTGTGGCTTTTCTTGAGACAGGAGCTCATGTAGCCCAGGCCAGGCTTGAGCTCAATACATAGCTGAGAATGACTCCTCTTGCCTGTACCTTTGGAATTCTGGGATTACAGGTGTGCACTACCGTGCCTAGTCTATTATTGTTGTTGGGGATGGAACTCAGGGCCTCACATTGGCAGGTGAGCACTCTACTGACTGATCCCCACCCCGGCCTGGATTAGAATATTTTTTCAAGATAAGGCTCCTGTCTTCCAGGCTGGCCCCAGATTAACAGCCATGCTCCAGCCTTAGCCTCTCTAGTGCTGGGATGACAGGTGTGAAACACTACACCCAACTCATAATTATTAAGTTCTTATGTAGACTTTTGGACAGTCTCTGCGTTTGCAAACAGGCAGCAGCCACACTTGGAACCTTGTCTTTTCCCCCAGTGTGTCCTGGATGAGGTAGTGACCACATCTCCATCTATAGCAAAGCAACATGACACATACATCCCCTGTCATGGGCTTGCCAGCAAGGTCAAGCAAACTAAGAATTTATTTTAGAGACCAGATGGTGGTGGTGCATGTTTTTAATTCCTGCACTCAGGAGGCAGAGGCAGTAGGATCTCTGAGTTCAAGGCCAACACGGTCTACAGAGTGAGCTCCAGAACAGCCAGGGCTACACAGAGAAACTTGAAAAGCAACAACAAAATTTTCGAATGATGGGTGCTCACAGTAGGTCACCTAAAAGTGCTGCTAGCACCTACAAATTGGCTTCTCTCTCCTCCCTCCCTCCCTCCCTCCCTTCCTTCTTCATTTAAAAATATGATTAGATTTGATTGATTTTCCAATCTCACTGTGTAGCCTAGGTTACCCTCAAATCCTCCTGTGTCATCTTCCCAGGTTCTGGGACAACAGGCATGCTTCCAGAGCCTGCTTGTTCTCCGTCTTCAATATCTTTTAAGATAGCACAAGTGATAGGTGAACCGGAGTTTATTTCACAGCCCAGTCTATGCAATCTGGAGTTTTTCCCCACCATTGCTGAAAACCCTGATTTTAAATATAGTTGAAGGAATAAACACGTGAACATGAGCAAGAGAAGAAACAAAATGGGGCCCTGAGGTGCGTGCGGTCTTCCAAGACACTTTAAGCCTCGAGGCCTGTCGTCTAGGAGTCCTCCCCTGGGGTCCAGCGTGTCTTTGTCAATAGTGTGGTTGTTGACTGGGCCACTGTGGCACGTGCTTCCTTGCAGCTGACAGACGGGAACTGACGTGCCCAATGAGGTCTCCATGCAGACTAACTGCTTTCTAGCTAGTCTCCTTCTTCTCTCTAAAAGACTACTTTTATTTTTTCGATTATGTATGTGAGTTTATGCACATAAGTACAGTTTCCCAAGGACACCAGAGACAGGTGTTTGATTCTCTGGAGCTGGGGTCCTAGGTCTTACATGGGTGCTGGGAACTGAGTCTTCTGGAAGACTAGCAAGTGCTCTTAACAACTGACCAACTCTTTGGGCCCATTCTCTCTCTCTCTTTAAAGTATGTGTGTGTGTGTTGTGTGTGTGCGAGTTCCGGCTGTGTGGGTGCCAAAGTGCAGGTATTAAGTCAAAGATCAACCTCTGGTGTTGGTTCTCCCTTCCACCTTGTTTGAAGCAGGGTCTCTGATTCCCCACTTCCCCATACCCAGCCAGCTGGCCTGTGAGCTTCTGGGAGGTGCCCTGGCTCTAAGTCCTATTTTGCCACAGAAGCACTGGGATTACAGGGGTGTGGTACCATGTCTTGGACATGGGTTCTGGGGAATCCAAACTCAGGCCATCATGTTAGCCATCTCTCCAGCCCCTGACTTAATTTTTACCCTAAAAATTACAATGTTCTTCCCAAATTCACTCATGGATTTAGAAGACATGGCTGTCTCTCTAAGGAAAGAGTCAGTGGTCCAAGAGGCACCACCTCATTCCAGGGAAGCAATGAAGGCTGATCCCACAAGGTGTCCTTGAGGGGGTGGAAGGATGCCTGTGAGCCTCGGCTGAGTGGTGGGATGGGTGAACACACAGGTGGGAGGAGAGAGGAGGGAGGAGGGAGGAGGGAGGAGGGAGGAGGGAGGAGGGAGGAGGGAGGAGGGAGGAGGGAGGAGGGAGGAGTTGGATCGTGATCTTTATGAAAATGTATTTTTGTAACTCTGGGTTGAAAATAGATACACCAACTTCACACTGACTGTTCCAGCCCCATGACGTGTTCCTGCTAGCTGGGGCTTTTCCATCCGGCACATCTCCATGGCAACGGGCCACATCTCATTCATGTTGCCATCTCCCAGGTTACCTTGCTGGGCTCATTCATGACTATTGCCATGGAGACTGGTTCATTGATACAATCTTGAGGCTTGGGAACTTGGCTTCCCTGAATGATGAAATTAAATTATGGTAAGAAGTGAGGGTTGGTGGTGGTAAGAGGGTTCTGGGCTGAGATTTGGGGATCTAAAGACTAACCCCTGGAGAGGAAGAGGGCCTGGTGGAGGGACACAAGCAGGGCAATAGCCACTAGTTGAGATTTTTTTTTTTTTTTTTTGAGTTCTGGCTGGCCTGGAACTCACATAGATACCCATCTCCCAAGTGCTGGGATTAAACTCTGTACCGCTGCATCCTATCACCTTGCCAGGGCCATCAGCCTCTGTCTTAACATTTGAGAAAGGTGGTCCTTCAAGCAGCACGATCTGTCTTTTAGTAGACTTATGGCTGTTCCTGATGTCTGTGTCTTGCCGCTAGTACAATGTTCAGTACAGTACAAGCCTACCAGAATCTACTCAGCATGTAGGTGCAAAGCACAGACACATCAGAACGTCATCTACCTGACACCCGACCCACTCCGCAGCAAAAGAATCTTCTTTCCTGTCTCTGCTGGACAAGCTCTCCCTGAAGTCCAGCCTTCTTCTCCACTCTGGTGTTTTAGTGTGTACCATAAAACTCATGGGTTGGGAACCCGATCCCCAAACAGATGTGTTCATGGCCTTTGAGAGTAATTAGGGTTAGATGAGATCCTGAGGTGCGGGCCCCCAGCAAAGGATTACAGGAAAAGGAAGAGGGACTGAACAGGCAGGATGAGTCTGGGTCACCATAGGTCCTCGCCTTGTTCAGATTGGCAGGAAGTCTTTGTCATTGCCAGAAGCATGCTTTGAGACTCTGAAGTCTCCAGAACGAGGAGTTTGGAAAACCTCCACTTTTTATAAATGACCTGTCCTCAGATATTTTCCTATAGTAGTGGAAGACAGTATGTTTTCTAGTGTGCTAAATGTCATTCTTTCTTGTTCATTGAGGTGCGCCTCTTGTTAACTCTTGGGTATGTAGTGTCTGCCTGTAATTACATGCGGAGGAATTGTGAGTTTTAGGATAGCCTGCGCTACACAGAGAGACCTTACCATAAAATGAACAAACTAACAAGAAAAAGCAGCCAAGAACTGGGGATGTGACTCATTCGTAGAGTACTTGCCTCCTATGCACAAGGCTCTGGTTTGCCCCTAGCCCCATTAAAATTGGATACGGAAGTATTCACCTATGATTTCAGAAAGAGGAAGGAGCTAAGGTTGTCCTCAGCTACATAGTGAGTTCAAGGCCAACTTGGACTACATAGTGAATTCAAAGTCAAAATAAGCTACATGAGAACCTGTCTCCCTTTCAAAAGAAAAAAGAAAGCAAATGTGTGAATTCCATTTTTTCTGCAGTTAACAATCTATTTTACTTTCTCAGCCCTTGACAAAAAACTCTTAAAATAAGACTCTGAGGGTTTTTCTGTGCATATATGTAGGTTTATGTGTGTGGAGGGTCAACCTTTGGTATGGTTCCTGATAAGCAGGGCACTCTGCAGTGTCTAAGGCAGGGCCTCTCGGCCTGGAGCTCACCAATTCAGCTATGCTGGGCAGCCGCTGAGCTTCAGGGATCCACCTGTTACAACCTCCCCAACACTGGTGGCACATTCATGTGGCACCCACACCTGTTGTCATCCTCATCACTGCCTCTTTCTCCTCTTCCTCCTCCTCTTTCTCCTCCTCCTCCCCCTCCTCTCCTTCCTCTTCTTCTAAAATATTATTTGTTTATTTTGAGACAGGGTTTTATTCTGTCACTCCAGCTGGTCTTAAACTCCCTACATAGACCAGGCTAGCCTCAAACTCACAAGAGATAGACTTGCCTTTGTTTTCTGAGGGCTGGGATTAAAAATGTGCACTATCACATTCAAGTTTTTTTTTTTAATGTGTATATATGTATTTGTATGAGTTTATATGCACCACATGTATGCATTGTTCTTGTCCTTGTCCTTAGGTCCCCTAGGAGTTGAATTACAGATGTTTGTGAGCCACCATGTGGGTGGTTGGGAACTGAACCCATGTCCTCTGCAAGAACAGCAAATGTTCTTAAGCACTGAGCCAGCTCTCCAGCCCCATCTGGCTTCTGCGTTGGTGCCGAAGATGGGACTGAGATCCTCACTTGAGTGGGGGATTCTTATGCCTGAGCCATCTCCAGCTTCTCTTTCTCTATGACTTCTTTTTTGCAAGTGACCGAAGATTTATTTGTACAAGAATACACAGAGTCATCGTCACCGAAGGTGAAGCTCAGTGGTCAGTCCAAGTTTCCCTTCCATCCGTTCCCTGTCTGTCCTGAACACTCGGCAGCAGGAGATGAAAGAAGAGGCCCAGTTCCCAGCCCAGCCCAGCCCTTACAAGTGAGTTCCTAGGAGTGCGTTTGCAATTAGGACAGAGAGGGTTTGGTCCTGCACAGGAGGGATGAGTCATAGCAAACTCTTCTATGTGCATTTGGAGCCATGGCAGTGAAGTAGAACTTCCCTTTAAGCCACACATGCTCTCAGCCTGCCCCTGGAAATCAGGAGACATCAGGTTGGGTGGAGGGGACTAGGAGAGTGGCTGGTGTGGAGGCTTATCCTTGTGAAGTGGCATCTTGGGTCCACCGTCACACGAGTGAGTCTTTATTTTAGGACATAGCCTCACTGTGTATGTGGTGTGTGGCCTTGGGCTAGAACTCACTGCTGTGTTGTTAATCAGGCTGGCTTTGAATTCACAGAGACCCACCTGCCTCCTCTTTCTCTTAAAGTCAACACCCATTTGATCTGCAGGCCCTGTGATTTCTAATTGGTTGACGACCACTCCTCTCCTGCTCTGATGGGACATGATACACTGGGTTAAGCTACCAGCCCGACTAGTGCAATCTGTCCTGATCAACAGCAGGAAGAGGAACCACCCTCCCCAGGGAGACCCTTTCCCACGCACGCCCCTCCACTCCTTCTTGGTTTTTCTTTTGCTCCCACTGCTGACCATGAGTTAATGGCTATATATCTCATTACATTTAGCAAACACTAGCCAGTTCCCTTCTGCTAGATATTCAATTTAGTTGAGTACTAGAAACTCATCCATAGAGTGCTCTAGCACCTGGAGAAACTGCCCTGCATACAGTGGATACTCAAAAAAATACTTGCTGAATGGCTGAAGGAGGGAGCCCAGATGGGAAGGCAGGCCAGTGAGCAGAGAAAGCGACAGTGTGGCCAGGACAAGGTTTGTCTTTGGACTTAGAACAGTGTTTCTCAACCTGTGCGTCATGACCTGCTTTGGGTCGACTGACCCTTTCACAGGGGTCATCTAAGACCACCAAAAAAAACCACAGACATTATGATTCATAACAGAAGCAAAATTACCGTTATGAAGTAACAACAAAAATAATTTTATGATTGAGGGTCACCATGACATGGGGAACTGCATTAAACTGTCGCAGCATCAGAAGGTAGAGAGCTGCCGTCTTAGAGGTTTGTGAGTTCGACTGCTTTACTCCAAGGAATATCATGGACCAACTGATGCACAGGAGTCGGGTGTGAAATGGGTATAGGGAAACTTTTAGAAAGTTGTTTTCTACCTCTAACCACCACCCACTTTTGCTTTTCACATTGGGGATTCGAATAACATTTTAGAGGTGCATTTAATGGTAATGTGGCCACCCCATTAATTTCTTTGTTTCTTTAGATTTAAAATTTACATTTATTTGTATGTGTGCACACGTGTGAAGGTCAGACGACAACTTATAAGATCAGTTTTCTCCTTCTACCACGTGTGTCCCAGCCATCAAATTCAGGTCATCTCTCTGGGGGCATAAGCCGTCTCACCTGCTCAGTTTCTGAGTTTGGAAGGCTAAGCTACAGTAATACAGAGGCTAGGGGAAGGCATGCCGGGGGTGGGGCGGGACGAGCAATGATGGGGGAAGGAAGAAGCGTCAGAGCTCTTCCTCTCTCTGAACTTTCTGGCGGTCTGAGATTAGTCTCCAGTCAATAATGGAAAGTAAGATTCATTTGCTAGAAAGGGTTCTCCAGACACAGCAGAGCTTGGAGATGGCTTTTGTGGGCATCACCAAAGTGGGAAGTGACAAGATTTTTTTGTCTGTTTGCTTGTTTGGTTTTTCTAGACAGGGTTTCTCTGTGTAGCCCTGGCTGTCCTGGACCTCACTCTGTAGACCAGGCTGGCCTTGAACTCAGAAATCCACCTGCCTCTGCCTCTCAAGTGCTGGGATTAAAGGCGTGCGCCACCACTGCCCGGCTGACAAGATTTAACTCAAGTGTTCATGTGAGGAAAATGGTTTGGTTGGGGCAGACATGATGGCGCTTGCTGGTTACCTCACTACTCAGAAGGCCAAGACAGAAGGATATTGAATTCAAAGCCAACTTGGGTCACATGGTGAAACCCCCATCACAAAAGCCAGAAGTAGAGAGGAGGAAGAAAAAGAGGAAGAGGAGGGAGGAGGAGGAGGAGGAAGAAGAGGAGGAGGAGGAAGAAGAGGAGGAGAGAAGCCAGAGTACTCAATCAGCAGGAATGCAGAGCTGGTGGAGGCCTAAGGGGAAGCTGAGCGCAGTGGTACAGATGAGAGGTAACAAGCCTCTGCCAGGGACAGGCATTAGAAGGAGACAGACAGTGGGTGTGTCCAAGAGTGGTGCATGTGGTGACTAAAGATTCAAGGAGGGACAGGTGGCCAAGATGACTTTGAAGCCCCTGGTCTGGCAATATGTGGATGTTACGTTGCTACAGTAGAAAGGGAACAGGCCTGGGCTCTGTGTGTTGTATGGGAGCCACCTGTGCTGCACCATGACCCAGTCTATGCAGGTAGCTGGTCCTGTAACTCTAGGGAGGCCAGTTGTGGTCACAGCAGGGGCTGGCCCTCGGAACTGCAATGCTATGCTCTCACGGCCCTGGTACTTTGCTCAAATGTATTTTCTCACACTCTTATCATCTAAACAGGGTCATGGGATTAAATCTGGCCCATGAGCCATGGGAGAAAGCAGTGCAACCTGTATCCTAAAGTATTTTCTTGTTTTGTTTCTGTGTGTACCTTGTATGCTTGCATACATGTCCATGTGTGCACACATACGTGTGCATTTCTATGCATGTGGAGTCCTAAGGTTTATATCAGGGTCTTCCTATGTTCTTCTCCTATTCTCTCTCTATATCTCTATCTCTATCTCTATCTCTATCTATCTATCTATCTATCTATCTATCTATCTATCTATCTATCTATCTATCT
>JADRCD010212371.1:2500-20951 GCA_019843815.1 Montemys delectorum | reverse complement strand
TCTATCTATCTATCTATCTATCTATCTATCTATCTATCTATCTATCTGAGACAGGGTCTCACTATGTAGCCCTGGCTAGCCTGGAGCTCACTATGTAGACCAGGCTGGCTTCAAACTCAGAGCTCCTCTGACTCTTGAAGGCTAGATGTTCCATTGAATCTGGCGCCCCTTTATTTTCTGAAACGAGGTCTCTCACTGAGCCTGGTGTTCACTGATTGGCTAGACTGACTGGATAGCTAGTGAGCCCCAGGGACCCTCCTGTCCGCCTCCTCAGTGTGGGGATCACAGATACACCACCATGCCCGGCTTTCACAGGGGCTCTAGGAATCCAGACTCTGGTCCTCATGATTGTATGGCAACCACTCTACCCTCTGAGTCACCTCCTCCGGACACTGTGCCCTAAAGCTTTCTCTAAGGCCTTCTTTCCACATTTCATCGTTTCCCTTAGTTGTTGACAACTGTGGAGGATCCAGTGGAAGATCCCACAGCTCCGTAGATGAGGCTGTAAGATGGACGGAACCTGGAGCCCGGTGTGACAGGTGGAGCTGAGCCCAGCCGTGCTGATTGGGACTGTGGAACCCAGTAGAAATAATATCACATCTGTTAGTCACTAAGACGTGGGGTGAATCGCTCCAGCTGCCACAGTTCAAGTTCAGCCTTCTAGACTGACAGGCAGAGGTGTTCCCATGGAGACATGCAACTGGTCCCATACAGGAGACATGCAACTGTCATGGAGACAGCACATACAGGAGACATGCCACTGTCATGGAGACACTACATAGAGGAGACACATGACTGGATCTTTCTCCTTTCAAGATACTTATTCTTCAATTATAAACTTTTAAGTTTTAAGTTTATAATTGTCATTCATGTGCGTGTCTGCCGAATGTGGGCTGTGGTGCTGGAAACTGAACCTTGGTCCCTCTGCAGGAGCAGCAAATGCTCTCAACTGCTGAGCCAGCTCTCCAGCTCTTCACCTGCTTTTCAAAAGAACTTTAAGTCTCAGAAATCCAAAATATTTCTAGTCCCAAGCATTCCATTCTCTCCTTCTGGACTGAACTTAGGGCCTTATGCATATTAGAAAGCACTCTATCATTAAACCACACCCTCCATTCTCACACCCTTTAACAAATAATGTTTGAGAGTCTCATACAATGGATTTTAGTTATTTTCATCCAGCTCTCCATTCCCTCCGCTCCCGCTGGGGCCCTTCTCTTTACTTGCTGGTCTCTGTGTGTGGCCACTGAATTTAGTTTCTTCCCCAGCATGGCTGGGAGGGTACTTACTGGTTCTAGTGCAACCTACCAGTGGCTACACCACTGAAGGACAAGCCCCCAAACAGTAGCTAACAGTAGTCTCAGGGAGAGGTGGGGTCTCAGGCCCTTGACTCCTTGGTGAACAGCCGAGGGACCCAGGAGGACACATCATCTTGCAGGATATGCCCCGTCATCTGGCTCTTCCCAGTTTTCTGCCTCTCTTCCTTAAGGTCCTCTGAGCCTTGGATGGGGAGACACAGGTGGCCCAATCAGGGTCACATACCCCGCGGTCACTTAAGCTCCATGTGTCAGCTAACTGCCGTGTCCTGCTATAAGACACTAGGTGTACCACTAAGCTCAGACGGGGATGAGGATCTGGGTGTGGGATCATACTCATTTTGACAGGGAGGGTGGAGGGGGAGAGAAGAGAGGGAGGAGGCAGAAAGAGGTGAAGGAGGAAGAGGAGGGAGAGAGAGGAGGAAGAGAGGAAGAGAGGGAAGGGACAGAGGAGAGGAAGAGAAGGAGAAGGAGGGAGAGAGGAGGGAGAGAGGGAGAGAAGAGAGAAGGGGAGTGAGGAAGAGAGGGAGAAGTGAAAAGAGGGAAGGAAGGGGAGTGAGAGAGAGGGGGAGAGGGAGAGGCTGGGGGAGAGGGAGAGGCTGGGGGAGAGGGCTAAGATACCTCCCAAGGACAGCCATTTTCTCACTGGGGTCTTTTCCAGATCAATTTTGGGACATCTGAGGACAGGGGCAGGTCTTAGGAGGTCTGGCTACAACCAGAAGGGAAAGTGAGAATAAGATCAGGAGGGGTGGATGCTGTGGAGCCCAAACTTAAGCCTTAGAACTTAATATCTGGCTGGGTTTCCTAATAGGATGTGGCTTCTAGGGACTCGGGTCTGAAGAATGGGTGCTTGATTGGGATAAACTTTCCCCATCTGGGAAGATGAAGATGCTATAGAGACAGATGGTGATGCTAGCACACTGTGTATGTGCTTCATGTCACTGAACTCCACATTAAGGGAGGTCAAGAGTTAGGGTGCCACTCAGCAGTATAGCACCTGCCTAGAAACCCCAAGAGAGGGTCTGGGAGTGTGGCTCAATAGAAAGAACACCTACCTAGCGTGTGTGACTCTTTGGTTTCAAGCACATGCACTACACACACACACACACACACACACACACGTGCGTGTGTGTGAATGTGCACAATGTTAAAATTCAAAAGTTATACGTATTTATTCATACATGTGTGTGTACATGTATGTATTCCATGGTGCACATGTGGAGGTCAGGGACGGGCTGTGGGATTGTGTGTTCTCTCTTTCCAGCAGGAGGTCCCAGGAAAAGTACTTGGGTCATCAAGCTTGCTTGCAAGCACCGCACAATAGTGCATCTCACTAGCCCCCAATTTTATACCATGAGTATTTTACCACAATTAAGTCAAGATCAAAGAAATGAAACTTTTATGTGTGAAGTTGGTGGTGACCAAATTGCACAGTGCACATAGCTCCAAAAAATGCCCGAGGACAGCCTTGGGGACTCTTCAAAGCTCATGGCCTTTCAAGAAGGATTGTCACCAGGAGAACAGCTCGTTGTTCCAGGAGGTGGCAGCCGCCTGTCCAGGTCAGAAAGCAACTGCCAAGAACTCATTGGCCCCTGGCTGGCAGCCAGCCGTCCATCTGTCAGCTCACATTGGCATCCGGAGGGTGGCAGGGGCCTGGTACTCATAGTGCTTGCTGCCTAGGCCTGGTGCTGGCTCCTGGGGGCTTTCCACTTGGCTGGGCAGGGATGGACAGTAAGGGCTGTCACGCCTGGGATCTGCGTGCCCCAGGGCACCAGCAGGAGAGTAGCTGAGGACTCGGAGTGGGCTAGTGATGACCATTGAACACAGTCCACACTCGGCACATGTGGTGGCTGTGAAGCTCTTCCACCTGACAGCCACCCTCCTCCCTCTGCACCCCTCCTCCCTCTGCGCCCCTCCTCCCTCTGTGTCCCTCCTCCATCCTCAGCCGGGTCAGCAGCCTGACTTTAGTGCCATGTCCATCGGAATGTGAATGGAAGGAGGGTCTGGGTCTGAAGTTATGCAGCCTCTGAGTTTTGCTGGTAAAGGGAGACATGGGGCAGTGATTTTAAATGAGCTGTTATGATAGGCAGGCAAGTGACTGTTACCCCAAATCTGGGAGACAGAGGGCAGCCTGGGATTAAAAAAGAAAAGGGACTGTCCCCCTAAATCAAATCAAATCATAAAGAATGCTGCTAAAGAGACAAGTTGTCACTAAAGCAGCACGGTGGCCTTTGATGGCATCTGCATTGTGTAGCAAGCTGGTCGCGGGAAGTCGAACACTGCACACTGCACACTGCACACTCTGGCTCTCAGATGTGTTACTGTGTTTGTGGTTATGTGCACCATGTGTACGGGTGCACTCACTGGCCTGGAGGCCAAGAAGGATACTCGGTGCTCTGCTCTATCCCTCTCTGCCTTCCTCCCTGCGATTCTCCACCCTGGCCAGTCCTCCCACCACTGACGTTTCTGTCTCTGACTTGCGGCTCCTCCGGAGCACAGCCATCCTTGTCCACTCAGCCTCTCCTCTCACTTCCTGCGCTTCCTACGCACATGCTCAACGTTTACTCTCTAGTATGAAGTAGAAGTCTACTGTTGTACGGATAGCCCAAGGTGCAGTCCTCCCCTGAGTGGCCATGGTGTGAGCTTGTGGGTTGGCATCTTGATTCTACAGCCATTCAGTGGCTCTCTGAACCTGGAGCTAGGCTGGCAGCCAGCATCCTCTTGTCTCCACCTGCTCAGTACTGAGGTTAGAGGTGTGTTGGTCATGCCTGGCTTTTTAAATGGATGCTGGGATTTGAACTCAGGTCCACACATACATGCAGAGCAAGTGATCTTATCCACAGAGTATCTCCAGGCCCTGGGTATTATTTTTAAAAGACACTTGGAGGAGCAGAGTGTGGAATGGCACCTGGAGGAGGTTCAATCAGGACTAAGGTTCAATCAGATGGTGGGGCTTATCAAAAATATCCATTCTGAACCACGGGCACTGCCATCACTACAGTTAGGGTCGCCATGCACCCCTGACTCTGGGCAGACTTCAAGCACTCTTGCCCTCCAATGACAGCTACCTAGTTCCATCGCACAGCCAAGAATATCTGCAGTCTCAGAGCGTCCTGCTCTTCAACAGAGGTGTAGTTCGAATGTTACAAGTACAATCGGTGTGGGCTAGGCTGACCATGGTCTTTCTTTCATAAAGTTGGCCTGGAGTGACTTCACTTCTGGTGGTTTGCCAAGGCCACCCAAGGAAAGCTGCATCATCCTGCTCTGTGGGCAGTGCCCCAGACTCAGCCTGGCTCCCTCTGCCTGCCTTCCACCTCCACTGGACAAACCGAAGGGCTGCGGCCCAGGCTGGGACTCAGCCAGGCAGCCCAGCTGACCCTCTCACTAAGAGCCATCTTTAGCTGTGCACAAAAATCTGCATCCTGTCTTCCAGGAGCTCTAAAACACAGAAGATTTCATAGGTAAATGATCTGCCCCTAAAGAGAAGTGAAGCCAGACACTTCCAGCTGGCAACTGGAACACTAAAGCCCTGTGCTGGAGGCCATCTACACAACCTAGAAAGTGCGCTATTCTGATAGGAAAGCCTCCTGGGGCTGAGGCCAGTCCCAGAGACCCCACACATCAGACGAGACCCCAACAGGCCATGGTGTTATATAAGAGACCCAGAATACACTTAGTTCCACCTTCCCCCATGGACTCTGAGGTAGCAGTAGAAAAACTCAAGAAATCTCATCTGCAGTGGGGCCTCTGCAGCTCTCAGTGATGGAGATTCTTGATGTGTGGCTGGTCCCCAAGCATAAGATGCTCTGGGTACCTGGAAAAATGTGAGTGCTGTGGGTGGTCCTGGTGCTGATTGAATTCTGATGTCGATTCTGCTTCCTCAAGAGGGCTCCCCCCAGTAAGCAGTCCATCACATACTCAGGTGATCTCAGGTGAACCTTCCCATTTTAACTGGTCAATAAAGGCTAGAGACTGTGATTGGAAGGTGGAGGGGAAAGGTGGGACTGGAGGTTTGAGAGTGGGGGCAGGTAGAGGGGAAGAGGACAAGAGGGGGAGGAGAAAGGACAGAAGAGGAAGAGGAGGAAGCCATGACGAAGCCGTGATGAATCACATGACGAGGAAAAATGTCAAGTAGCAAGGGGGTCTCATAGCTGGGGAAAAAGTTAGTGTAGTGTTAGATCTGCCCAATGTAGGCATAGAGCTTACAATTATAATAATTGGATTGTGTGCTTTTTATATGAGCTTTATTGGGGTCAGAAATCATGGCAGCATGTGAGTCCTACACAGAGAATACACCTTCCTCATAGGCCCCAAAGAACTCCTTGCAGCCCCAGGGAAAACGAGCACCACATAGCAGAACGAGACACCCAACAGCAAGAAGACGCAAGCCAAAGAGTTGATGGAGACAAGAGCTGGCAGGTGCGCCTCAGACTTCGGAGACTGATCTTGTCCACACTGGTTACAGAGCAGCCATCTGCGTGTTGTTTGTGTTATGTATGTGCAAATGTGTGTATGTGCATGTGAGGTCAGAAACAGACATCAGGGGATTCCTCAGTCACTCTCCACAGAATTATTCTGAGAAACGATCTTTTGTTGACTCTGGTGCCTGCCCACTTGGCAAGGCTGTCTGACCAGTGAGCCCCAGAGATCCTATCTCTCTGTCTCCCAGGGGCATGACCACAAGTGTGCAGAACTACACCTGGCTTTTTGTCAACATTGTAAGTGTTATGTTTTGCCTGGCATATAGTTTCTACAGAGGCCAGAAGAGGGCATCAGATCCTCTGGAACTGGAGTTAGAGAGCTGTGAGCTGCCTAACACGGGCGCTGGGAACTGAACACCCATCCCTACCCTGTCCTCTGGAAGAGCAGCCAGCGCTCTTAAACACCGAGCCACCTCTCCAGTCCTCACATCGGGAGCTTTGATTGGATCCTGAGGATCAAACTCCACGTATATTTTTAAAGACAAATCTCACCACTATGTAGCCCAGGCTGTCCTGGACTTGTGATCCTTTTGCTCCAGACTGCGGCGTGCTGGGGTCGCAGATCTGCATCATCATCTAAATGTGCATGAAATGTTTAAACACAGTCATAATGGCTCACACCTTTAACCCCAGGGCTGGGAGGCAGAGACAATCTTTGTGAATTTGGAGCCAGCCTCGTCTACATAGTGAGTGCTAGGACAGCCAAGTCTATATAGAAAGGCCTGGTCTCATAAAAAACAGACATAGAAAAAATGTTTATGCAGTGTAGTGAGTGCTTGAAAATTCCTATTTACAAAGCTATTCTCCAATGTGGGTGAAGCAACCCCAGGAAACACTGGCAATATCTGTTTTTGGTTAGTGGGGAAAAGCACCACTTTTACAAAATATCATTTTTTTTAAATGGCATGCCTGATACTGCAAAGCTGGCCAAGGACCCATGACTAGGGACAAGCCCCAGGGGTGCACCTACAATATTACTATTATTTTGGCTAAATGGTCATGAATACTCAGCCACAAATGGGAATTCAGTATCCTATCCTTCCCAAGGCTCAGGGACTATGGTGGAAGAGGGGCAGAAAGACTGTGAGAGCCAAAGGTTGGAGAGGACTGGGCCACAGTGTCTTCTGGACAGGACAGGACAGGACAGGATAGGACCACTGTGCTCAGGAACTCACAGCAGCTGTGGTCAGCACAAGATCTGTACAAAACCTGGACAAGGGAAGGCTTCATGAGCTAACTGAGGAGCTGTAGGCTCCTGATGGATTCTGGGGAAGGAAGAGCAACTTTTTAAAAGAGTGTGACCCCTGGAGGGTGGACACACTCCAGTGAATGCCTCCACACCCTGGAGTGTGTGAGCCGCATAAATTTGATTCCTCAGGCTATTTAAACAACTACAAGAAAGAGTACAGGGAGCTGGGAGCAGAGGGGAGTGTGGGTGGATCCAGGGGGAGCTAGGAGGAGGGGTGGGAGCTGAGTATAAAAAAAACACATTGTTATGAAATTCTCAAAGAATTAGTAAGAATATTACATTAAAAATCCTTTTGCAAAGAACCATTCATGTGTGTATGGCGTAGTGAGCGAGTGTGGAGGCCAGAGGGTAACCGCGGGTGTCAGTCACTCTTCAGGAGCCTTTGAGATTCACTGAACCTGGATCTCACTAGTTAAGTGAGGATGGCTAGCCAACAAGAACCTCCTGCCCTGCCTACCCAGCACAGGGTTACAGGCATGCTCCACCAGCTTTTTACCTGGGTGCTGGAGATTTGAACTTCGGTCCTTGTGGTTTAGAGGCAAGTACTTCACTGACTTAGCTGTCGTTGAATCGGGATTTTAGCCTTTCGTAAGTACAAGCCAGCAGCACTTCCACATGTCCTATAATGTCCTTCCCAGTCAAGGGCCACCAGCTCAGAACCATATCAGTGCAACTGCTGACCCCCACCCCAGGCCATAGCATCACTACCAAAGACAGACCAGGGTCAGAGTGTCAGCTGGCTTGTAGGAGGGGAAGTGCTGAATTGGAGCTGGAAACAGGTGTGGCCGGAGGCTGAGACACAGCTGGAGCTGGGACTTGTAAACAGCGGAGAAACAGATACTGTTTCTGTTTTGATCTGGCAAATGAGTAAACGGAGGCACACTGAGCCGCTGTCCTGTTAGCTGGGACACAGACTGCAAACATGCATGCCCTGGATCAGGGCCCAGCCACAGCCACAGCCATATCTCTATCCAGTTGGTGCCCAAGGAAATGATCCTTTTAGCCTGTCTGGGTCTCAGGATTTTTTTTTTCCCACTTGCTATTTTTCTTTGGCAAATATTTAGGGGAGAATATAATTTGTCTGAAGCTCCCAGCAGGAGAAAGACACACTGTGCTGCATTTGCACGCATGAGGGGACACGGCAATCCCTCACTGAAGTGATCCCTCACTAAAGCAGCTTCCTCTCATGAACTGATTAGGGCCTGGTGCTCGCTAGGGCTCAGGGGCCTGGGGTATAGTATCTGCACACAGAAGCAGAAAAAACATTCTGAAGGATGGCCAGGGGGAGATGACGGGGACCTGAAGTGCAAACATGAGGAACTGGGTTTGGATCCCTGGCACGCATAGAAAAATCTGGACATGGACCCCAGGACTAGGGAAGAAACCAGACAATCTCTGGGATTCTATAGCCAGTCAGCACAACCAATCAGTGAGCTCCAAGTTCAGAGAGATTCTGTCTCAAAGGATAAAGTGGAAAGTGACTGGGGGTGACCCTGGATTCCACAAACCCGTATGCCCAGGAACCTGTGCACCACAAACCAGACCTTCCCCGATGAAGCCACCAATGGCTGGGTACAAGATCCAAGGCTACCACGAATTTTCATACCAGACTTCTTGGCTGTAACATCTCCAATAGGTTGCTAAACCTTTCAGTCTCATGTTCTGCATAAAATGGACGCCGTGAAGAAACACTCTTGTGAAGCTGCTGGAAAGACCCAATGAGGTATACTCGAAGGACTTTGAGCCCAGGACTCAGCCTCTGGGCCCAAACACAGTTCTACTACACGGCAGCTCAACCTCGCCACCAGCTTCTAGTCACGTGGATAGGACAGTCACAGTTCTTACTCTGCAAGTTGCTCATACCTGTCTAAATGTACTAAACAAAAATGTGAGCAAGGGTCACATGCTCAGAGCAGCAGGAGGTGTGTCTTGTGGTTCTGAGGGAAGAGGTACAAGGTGAGAAAAGCCCCCCTTTTATTCCTGATTTTTTTTTTTTTAAGTAGAAGGTGAGCTCTGGGCAATTCTGACCAACAAGTCCCTCAAATAGGACATAAAGACCAATAGTAGGTGACAGTGTTGCTTTCTGCACTGTTTCGGGACCTAAACATCAACAGGCAAGTGATGATTGTGGCTCACTGTAGTTGGGGCTCCAACCTCTCCAACTATTGCTACTCTACAAGGCTCACAGTAGGGCCACATTTCCTCTGGCAAGTTTCCAGTGTTATGGCTGTGTGAACCTCCTTACATACGCTTGAATCTTTCTTTTACATTTTTTTTTATTACTTTGGGGTGGGGGTACTTGCCACAGCGTGTATATGTGGAGGTCAGAAGACAGCTTTTGGGAGTCAGTTCTCTCCTTCCACCATATGGATTCCAGGCTTGGTGCCTTTACTCACTGGGCCAACATTTTAAATTCAAGTTCTCCCTCCCCCCCTCTCTCTGTGTGTGTGTATGTGTGTGTGTGTGTGCGTGTGTCTGGCTCAGGTTGGCCTTCAACTTGCAATCCTTCTGTCCCAGTCTCAGCCTGAGTAGCTGAGATTCTAGGAATTTCCTCATTTGACAAAGTCATCCCCACACATCACAGCAGAGGGGAGCACATTCACTCAGGTGCCCTGGGTCCAGGTCCCTGGGGGCGCAGGGCATCATTTGGCATCCCCACACCTCCCAGTAGATTGGAGCACATTCACTCAGGTGCCCTGGGTCCAGGCTCCTGGAGGCGCAGGGCACCATTTGGCATTGATGAGAACACTGCGAGTTCAGAAAGCATGCTCCCATTTTACAGAAAAGAAAAACTGACGTTCAAAGAGGCCCTATAGCCAGTGAGAGTAAAGCCAGAACCCTCTGCGTGGATCATTCCACATCTCTTACAGGGGTGTATACAGGGCTCCAGTGCCTCAGTTTCCCTACTCAGTCAATGGGGACAAAAACAGAACCTTCAGTCCCACTCTTCAGCTCTGCTAACTCAATGTCACCATGACTTTGAGTTCCCATCCTAGACTCACAACCCACCCCATCAGGGTCCCCTGGATTGGATTTGCCTAGCACTTCTGCCATTTCTGTAGTCCCTGCAGCCTCAGTCTCTCCCTCCCCCACCCCCATCCATCTCTTTTTCAGTCTCCTCCTCAGCCTGGTCCCCAGGGCACCTGTCCTGGCTTCACCAGCTCCTCACATTTGGAATATTACTTCAGGAGCCTCCCCACCCCCGGCCACTTCACTTCCTAAGGCAAGGAGTGCTTTTTTGGAGAAACCAGAAGGAAGGGAGGACTGTCTCACATCTCCCTCCTCCGTGTTTAAAGAACGCACACCCACAAGTGGCCAATGAATGCACACAGGGTTCCATATCCTTGGCCATCAGGGAAAAGCAAGCCAAAAGTTCACAGCCCAGAAAACAAACACCACCAGTGAAAAAGAAAACCAAGTGAGGGAAAGGGAAAGCCCCATCATGGCAGGTGGGAGGCAACCTCACCCCACCCCTTCCCATGCCACTCCACCTCCAACCCGCCCCCTCCCCATTAGCCACCATGGAGGTCAGGGTGGAAGCCAGGGAGATACCACAGTCCTGTGATCTCATCTGAGGAGAAGAGTAACAAGTTTAAGGCCAACCTGGGCTACATGGAGAGGGTAAGGTTAGCCTGGGCAACACACACACACACACACACACACACACACACACACACACACAACTAAGGGTATAGCACTTCTAAATGTCTATACCAAAGGACCCTAGGCCAGCAAGTCCCAGAGTCACTCAAATAACCACGTTCATTGCCGCACTGTTACAAATAGCCAAGCTATGAAACCAGACTAGATAGGCAAAGGGATCCTGACCTCTACCCCCAGGAGTATTATTTAGCCATAAAGAACAAAATTGTGTCACTGGCAGGAAAATGGATAGAACTGGAGATAATCCCGATCAGAGAGTACGCCAGCCTTAGAAAGACGAATGGGGGGGTGGTCTCTCAGATACAGATTCAGAGGAGGAGGAGATAGACATGAGAGAAAGGAGTGCTGTCAGGAAAGTGGAAAGGGAGTCGAGTAAGATGCAGTAGCAAAGAGCGGACTCATCATAACCCCATATGCACGACAGGGCGTCATACTGAAATCAGTATGTTAGTCAAAAAGTGTCTTAGGAAAGCTCTAACCAATGACCTTCAACAGAGCCCACGGTTAAAGTTGTGTACATTCCTCCTCAATGTTCCACCTGGTTCACTGAGACAATGGCCTTTGGTTGAACCCAGAGCTCCAGCCAACATCCTCCCCCACCCCCGTTTATACCCCCTCCCAAAATGCTTCAGTGACAGGCAGGTGGTCACGCCCACACAGCTTTTCTATTGGCTCTGGATAATTCCTACCATCTCCCCCTCTCTCACGACAAGCATTTTACTCACTGAGCAGTCTTACTTTTTAGGAAGGAAACGTCTTAGGGACCTTTAGGAAGGTTCACAATCTTCCTCTGGACATACCACCCCAGGAATCAAAACCAGAGACTCAAATCCTGATGCACCCACATTCCCAGCAGGGTAGTGAGGGGGGGGGTCCTTAGAGTTAGAAGGGGCAGCTCCTGGCCCACACAGAAACATGGTGGCTTTGCATCCACAGACCCATTTCCACCAAGTCTTCACAGCTGACACAGTCCCAAAAATCAAAACGTCAAGGCAGTTTGGAAGGTCTAGGGGAGAGGGAATAGGGTCTCTGTAATAGGGACCTGGTTTGGGACTGTACCAAGAAGGCTGTGGAGATGAAGGATAGGAACTTCCCCAACGGCACACTCTGAAATGGTGGGGATGGGACAGCTCACACTATGTATGGGGTTGATTTTTTTTTTTTTTTTGAGACAGGGTCTCATGCAACCCAGGTTGGCCTAGAAATCACTGTGCAACCATGGATGACTTTCAACCCCTGGCTTTTCTGCCTTTCTGTTCCTCTTGGGATTGCAGGAGTGAGAGCCACCATGCCTGATTTATGCAGTGCTGCAGATGAAACCCAGGGCCTCCTGCATGCCAGATGAGTCACGCCCTGGGCTGTTGTATGTATTTTACTACAACTATTTTTTTTTCAAAAGGAAGAATACTGAGGTGGTTGTGTGGCGGCACAGGCGCATGGCGGGGCTGGGCTGTCTTCTGCAAGGCGGGTGCTTCCACAGGAGTTTGTTTTAAGCATCCATGCTGAGAGTTTTTGTTTGTTTGTTTGTTTGTTTGTTTGTTTTTTTAAAGCATCTGCTTGTGCTAGGTTGGGCTCTGAGACACAGTCCTGAATCACATGAAAGTCTCTGCCTTTCCCAGGCTGACATTCTGAAGGAGGTGAATGACCAAGAGAAAAGGTAAATATAGAGGCTGGAGAGGCAACTCTGCCGCTGAGTGTTTGCCACACAAGCATGAAGGCCTGAGCCTGATGCCCAGAACCCACGTAAAAAGCCAGGCTCAGTGGCGTATAGCTGCAACCCCACACTGGGTCCAGTGAGGGACCCTGTCTCAAAAAACACAGCGAGGAGCGACGGAAAGGACACCTCGCACTAACAGTGGCCCACGTACAGTCACCATTCCCCCCAACACACGCACATACACAAAATGTGGTTTGACAGAAGCTCATCAGGGGCAGAGCGCATGGGGTTGGGCAGTGATGGCTCAGAGCAAATGCCCAAAGGCAGGGGAAGCTGACAGATGTTGGGGAGAATGTTCTGGGCAGAGAAAGCAGCATGTGGCTGGATCTCAGTGACCATGGAGAGTGACAGGAGATGAAGGCAAGGAGATGGTGGGGGGGATGTGTTGAGAGTCTGGGCCTGGGGACTGCATGGGGGACACTTAGGACATTATAACCCTGGTGCTCGTTAGTGCCCCCTATGGACTATTTACAGAACAGGCTTAGGACAGGAAGAGTGGGAGGTGGGCTGAGCTCTGGAATCGTCTCAGGCTTCCTCTTGAGGTTGTTAGGCAACAGAGTGAAGTCGTGGCCAGAATGGGGGCAGCCGGTCTGGGCATGTGGGCCAGGATCGGACCCTAAGCCAAAGAGGAAGATGAAGTTAACAAAATACAGGAGGTCGGGAATGAGGACAGAGGAAGGCCTCGAGGCTGGAAACATGGTGCTGAGGCAGGGGTCCTGCATGGCCCTGGGCTTCCATTCCTGCCAAGCATATGCAAGAGGCCCTGGGCTCCCCAACTGAGGTGTAGTAGAAAGCCAGAGGAGGGCCTGGAGAGGCAGAGAAGATTGGAGACGCTGGGAAGGTGTGATTATTACTTTCCTTGTCTTTTCTTAAAGACAAGAAAAAGAAGAAGGAAGGGAGCAGCACAAGGGAGGGAGCAGCACAAGGAAGGGAGCAGCACAAGGAAGGGAGTAGCACAAGGAAGGGAGTAGCACAAGGAAGGGAGCAGCACAAGGAAGGGAGTAGCACACTTCTATCTTAGGCGTGAAATCTAACTGAGGTCAGTCTAGTCAGTTCAGACAGGGACAGTAAAGTCACACAGGGCCACTGTCAGGGGACATTCCACCTTATCTGTGAATGCCTTTGGAGCTCTGCTCTGCACCTGGGCCACAGCGAAGGTCAGCACAGTTCAAAACTGCCAGGAGAAGGGATGAGAAATGTCTCCCTTGCCACACAAAAAGTGGTGTGTGAGATGACGACTTAGTTCAGGCTCAGCTTTGTCAACCTGTGTAAACTTGGATCACTGAATATGTGAATACACGCAACTGGTCAAACTAGGCATGGCAGCATACATGGTGAGCCCAGCAAATGGGGAGACTGAGGCAGGAGAATGTCTGGCTAGGTAAAGCTGTGAAGAGGGACTTCTGTCAATCTATCAAGCAGGCAAGCAATTTTGATCATGTCGCCACATGTCAGACATTCCAACACTGGAGAGGTAAAGGCAAAAGAATTGGGTATTCATGGTAACCCTTGGCCAAGTAACTAGTTCAAGACCAGCCTGGGCTATGTGAGATCTGCACCAAGAAAGAGAGAAGGGGAGGAGGGGAAGAGAAAAGAGGAAAACCAGTCACTTGTTATGGACAGACTGCCAGAAAACACAAACCAAGCCTGCACTGAGGGTGTTGGGTGGGGGGCTGGCCCAACCTGATGGGGTGCATGTCCATTTGCTTGGATTCTGTGTCTTGGCTGTCCACAGGCCTCAGGTGACCCTAAGCTCAGGAGAACCATCAAGCTGGGGGGAGGGGCCCATCAAGCCTGACAGTCCCTGTACAGAGCCAGTTGTCTGTATTCAGCTGAACTCACCTGGATAGTTCTGCACCTGATGGCTGTTGTTGCAGGCCATGGCAGGCAACTGATGTCTGGAATGCAGGTCTCCATTGCTGTGTCTGGTCAGATGCCAAACATCAACTTTCCCTCTATTTATTGAGCACAAGGAGAAAGAATGGGGCTGCTGACGGTGCCCATTTCATGCTCATTGCCGATCTGTGAGGCTCAAAGAAAGTCTTAGCTTCTCTCTCCTGTTTTGATCCCTATGCAGTGGGGAGACAGGCATGGCAGGGACATACGTGTAACTCTGACATCCAGTTCCATTTCAGCAGGTGTCATATCTGCATGCTCCAGTGTTACTATAAATGTGTGTGTGTGAACACCCATGATCCTCATACCTAAGCCACCCAAGTGCTGAGATTATAAGTGTAATAATCACACCTAGCCCAGGTTTTCTTTTTATTTTCTTTCACCTTCTTGAGATGAAGCCTAAAAGTCTTATGCTTGATAGACCAAAAAAACAAAAAAAAAAAAACAAAAACAAAAAAAAAACAAAAAAAACAAAAAACAAAAAAACAAAAAAACCCTACCACTGAGCCACACCACAGCTCTCACTAGGGATTCTAGGCAGCAGCTCAACTCCATTGCCCCTGGCTGGGTAAGCTAGACAGACACTCTACTGCTGCCCATACTCCCGGCCCCTCCAATCTGAAATCTGTTTTCTGCCTGTAGTAACAACTCATCAGAAGCATCAGCCGTAACCTGGGGCGGGAGCTCAGGAGGGAAAAGTGTCCCGTGGGCTCTTGCTGTCAGAATGCTATGTACTAAGCCTTAGTATTGAAAGATGCTTCCAGTCACGACAACAAATAACTCACACCAGTGTGTCTTCCAAAGGAGATAGTGCGGATAGAGCCAAAGCTTCCCAGGGTGACGGGCATCTGGGGCTGAGGCGTGGTTCCGTGCCTGGCATCCTGGGGTCTATGCCTAGCTTGGCTAAAGAAGGAGAAAGCTGAACAGGGTGTTGTCCATCTTTTATCTCAGCTGCTCCAGAGAGGGAAGATCACAATCTGGAGGCCACCCTGGGCTACCAAGGGGAACTGTGGGAAAACAATGTAGTGACTCTAAGCAGCGTACATGTCTCCAAGAGTCCACACATAGTGGGTTACACACCCAGAGATGGAGGGTGGGAGGAAGTGGGGGAGGAGAAAGAGGTGAGGGGAGAGGAGAGGGGGAGAGGAGAGGAGAGGAGAGGAGAGAGAGAGAGAGAGAGAGGAGAGGAGAGGTGATGATAAAGAGGAAGAGGAGGAGGAAGAGGAAAAGAAAGATGAGGAAGATGGTGAAGAGGAAGGAGTGGATGAGGGAGGAGGAGATAAAGGCGATTTTCATTTCCTAGACCTCCCCCTCAGACAAGCCTCTGGACCACAGCCCTGCCCCCAGGTGAGTGCCTTCTGTCTCTGAGTCAGGACTAGAAGAGAAGGTCACCAACTTCCCAGCACCTCTGACTGTGACAGTGCACAGAGTCCCTGGCATGGGAACCTTGCCCAGTCAACAGTCCCCTCTTCCTTCCTGTTCCACTATTTCCTGTGTATGCCTCAGCTGCCTCCCTGCCCTGAGAAGAGGAGAGAAATCATTGCCTGTAAACCGCAGGGACACTGGCCAGATGCCCCAAGCGAAGCGGACTGGCATTTAACAGCAATTCAGGAGGAAAGCC
Source organism: Montemys delectorum (assembly GCA_019843815.1). Taxonomy (NCBI): domain Eukaryota; kingdom Metazoa; phylum Chordata; class Mammalia; order Rodentia; family Muridae; genus Montemys; species Montemys delectorum. Next base: position 5,011 of record JADRCD010212371.1, on the reverse strand, counting down.
CCAACCCTGTAGACAGACAGACAACAAAGTCTTCTTCAGCCCCACAGAGGAGATGGACAAGGCAGCTCAAGGCTGAGCAAGGGCTCTCCCTAGGCAGAAGCCACGGCGCTGTCCAGCGTGCTGAAATCTCTCCTTCCAAAGTTACAGCTTTCCCTAACAGTTAACTGGTCATTTTAGCAATCCACTGCCAGGATTTGTCTGGGAAAAATTTCTGGCTCTGGTAAAGTCCAAGTCTCCTCCCTGAGCAGGAGGAGCATATGTATATACTGTTCAGTTCATGAGATAGTCCTGTGAATGGGCTAAGCATCCGGCACATGGGCTGGCCAGACTTCATGATGCTGGAGAGAGCCCCATGATGTGGATGAAGGAGGTGGAAGTGTTATGGTCAGCAAGATGGTAGCTTGCCTGGGTACTACCCAGCCTGGTGTCAAACTCAGGTTCCTCCTGCCTCAGCTTCCTTGGAGCTGGACTGACAAATGTGCACAGTGGGCCTCGCCTTACAGAGCCACACACGGAATAGGAAGGCTGCCCAAACTCGTGTGGTCTGAAGAAGGCACAGGGAGCTTTGCCATCAACCAAGCAGAGTTCCCCTCACAATCCTCCAACACTCACTGATGAAGGCCCAGGGGCTTGATTCAGTGCCACATGCCATTTTCTGGCCTTTTCTGATTCCTGCCACAGCTCGAGAAAGTAGGCACTATATTTTACACCTCTTCTCATAACAAAACAAAGACCCAGGGTGAGGGCAAAGCCCACAGTCAATAGCGCAGCCTCCCACAACCTTAAAGGCCATGTCTTCACCCCTGGCTCACACCAACTTTCCATTTCTAGTAAAATATATTTTAAAAATGTATTATACTTGGTGTGTAATGGGAGTTAGGCACAAGTGTACAATGGTGCATCTATGGAGGTCAGAGGAGAGTCTGCAGAAATTTGTTCTTTCCTTTGCCCATAGGAGTCCTGAGGATGGGACCCAGGACATCAGGCAGGACAGTGCAGGAAGTACTGTCCCATGCTGGAAGCATCTCACTGATCCCTTTTGTAATATCATTTGTCCATTTACTCCCTCATCTTTATGCAACCCGAATATGGCAAACACATAAGGAAGCCATGGACTTCCTCTCTCAGAGAGCCCTGCTTCAACTCCTAAACTGACCTTCATGAACCTTTTGGCTTTGGAGGGAAGTATGTAAGATTCAGAATGGAGTGAGCTGTCTTGGTTTAAATCCACTGCTGTAGGGTGGTGACTGGACAGAGTCAGCTTCTCCACCTGTGAAATGGGTAAAACTTAGCAGTTCACACACAGACGGGCGATACTGACACCACCTGTGATTTTATTTTATTTTTTGCATCCATTCGGTAGCTAATACCAGACAGATACAGGCGCAGGCCATGGGCTACTGGGAGGCTCTGGCAGGAGAAATGCAAGTTCAATTCCAGCCTTGACTACCAGAGCTCAAGGCCAAACTGGGTGATTTAGTAAGACCCTGTCTCAAAATAAAGCAGGGTTGGGATGTAGCTCAGTGGTAGACTGCCTGTGTAGGATGTATGAAGCCGTGGCTCCACCCCCAGCAAACAACAGAAAAGAAACGTGCAACCATTTCATGGGGCTATTGGACTAACCAGACCTGAGTCAGAGCCTAACTTGGGCTCATGTGACACTGGCTCAGGATGGCTTCCTAGCAGTGACTGAAGTCTCAAGGAGCTGCGGGAACTGTTACAAGCAGCTTCCTCTCTCTGACACATCTCTCTGTGAAAGGCTTGGGAGGCCAAAAGGCAACACTGGGCACAAAACTGTTAGTGTAATGCCTGGCACACAGAGGTGCTTGGCAGATTACAGGCATAATTAGGGTAGCCACAGCCTGGGCCAACATTGACACTACTCTATGAGAACTGAGCACAAACACATGAATCTCAACAAATCTCAACACAGCCCACCACTTGGAAAGATCAATGCTCTCATCAGTTGGCGTGCATCAAAATGGGTGCATAGCATTTATTCTACAGCAAGGAAGCCATGTGGCATTCAGAGTGTCCAGAAATAATTGCAGAGAAAAAAATCACACACACACAAAAGCAACTTGTGCATCAGCATGATGGCTATTTGTCGTTGGTTTCAAGATACTGTTTATATGTGCATGTGTCTCAGGGCAGCCACAACAAAAGTAAAGAGATGGCGTGGGCTCACTATGTGTTTCCTCAACTGAACAAATGGAATCAATATTAGAGTTTCATGACTTTGGCCAAGTCCTTTGATGCCTGTGGATCTATTCCTTAAGTATACAGCAAAAAGAATAAAGGAGGTGGGGAATCTTTATGGGTTTCCATTCTTTCTGATTATTGTTTGTTTTGTTTGCAGCACCATGGACAGAACCCACAATCTTAACACATGCTCCCAAGCACTGGGGACAAAACCCAAGGTCTTGCTTAGGACTGGCAAGTGATTTACCACGCACAGAGCCAAGCTCCCAGCCCCTCACTGGTGAATTCTAAGTTGGTACATGAGCCCTG
>JADRCD010212369.1:0-59238 GCA_019843815.1 Montemys delectorum | reverse complement strand
TCGGCAAGATCAGGCATCCAGATGCAAAGTGGAAGAGCAGTGGTGCCCTTCCCGCAAGGGCTATTTTGGCAGTCACAAGCTAATTCTCTGGGTCTGTTGGAGGCAAGCACCAGGAAGTCTCAATCTAGCAGTTCCTGAGAATGCCATTAAGTGAGGGAAGCCCTTTGATTACTCTCTGGTATGTAAAGCAATTCTGTCTTCTGTGGGACTGCCCTGAGAATTCTAACTATGTTTACAGTAAGCAATGGTGCCTAACCTCTGTTGCTAATTCTGAGGACACCCTGTCTGATAAGGCAGCTTCCTTGTGAGAAATTCCAAGATAATGACAGCTTGGTAATAAATTAGGATATATTGGAACGCTGTACTGGCTAGGGGACAACGTTTAATCTTAGGTTTTAGCTATTTATGAATCATTTCTTGAGGTGCCTTTATGCGTGAATAAGAAGACATGTTGACGATTGGAAAGACTAATCTGGAACATGTCTGAGTTAGGAGATGCCAACGGCTGACTGAATACCCAGGAGGCACAAACTCCCTTTGAAGTCATAGCGCCTCTGGTCCATGATCAGGTTTTCAAGCCTGATATTGCAGACTTTACTGGAGTAGACAAGTGGGCATGGCATCATTTCATCCCAGGGTAGCCAAAAAGCAGCTGTCCCTGGAGACTCAGGGAAGATAGCTGAAAGAACACCTTTCCCTGAGCAGGACAGTGAAGTGAAGGTTTTCACAGAGGAAAGAATTTAACCCACTAGATGACTTCAGCCAGAGCTGTCCTCTGTAGCAGAGCTGGTGGGAGACCTGCAGTTGACCGCTCAACTGTGTGACCACTAAACTTAGTGATCAGTCTAGCCAGTAAGCCAGACTAATTTCCTTAGATTTTCCTCTCTGTCGCATCAGTATACATTTTGGTTGCTGTGCATCCTGTGACTTGATAGTTTATTGTTAAGAAGCTTTCATGTTTTCAAAATTTATTTTTAAAGTTAAAATTCAATGACATCATTTTCGTATTGCCCTTTTTTCCCTCCAACCCATCTCCTATCTATTCTCTTTTCAACCTCCTTCCCACCTCCTGTCCCTCTTCCCTCTCCCATCTCCTTTTCCAACCGACATCCACTTGGGAGAGAGTAATTCTCCCTCTCAGCTATTAATTACTTGTAGTTCTTTATCTAGGTGTGAGACTCCATGAGATTACCTTCTTTCCAAATTACCACATCTGTTGATGTTTTTGTTGATTATGTCATTGTTCAGGCTTTGCTGAGACTGTAGAAGATTTAGTCTCAAAGTAGACTTCCTAGTCATCTGGCATTTATAATCCTTCTGTGGTGCTCCCTGCACCTTAGGTGTGGGAGTTGTGTTGAAGATGTATCTGCTGGGGCTGGGCCCCTCACAGTACACTGATCTGGACGTGCCCACTTGTAACTTTCTCTGATCTGATGCAGAGACGGCAGCTGTCTTGTATAGTGTCAATATGTTGTCTTTTGGTGTTTTTATGACACACATTTTTTGTCCTTTTTACTCTCTACATCTCATGTACATATGCTTTGGATTTCCTCTTACAAATTCCATGTGATTTTTAAAAACCTTTTCTTAAATACAGTGTTATAACCTCTGTCTTTTTATTACAGCTTTATTCTACTTCCATGTAACATAAAAAGTGCTTTTCTTAGATGTAAATCAACAGTCTTACCTTTCACATCCTAATTGTACTGAGGGTTTTTTTTTTTTTTTGGCTAGTTGTCCCTTTTTTCTTCAGTACTATTATATGTATGGTAGGTATTACACCCTCCTGTAATTGTTTAATGGCTAGAGAACATCATGCCTCTCTAACATCTCAGCTTATAGAACTTTGTTATATATTTGAAATCCACATTATAAAATGAATGCATATATGTATACCATGCTTTTCAGAACACACACACACCCTATTCATTTAGAATTCTAAAAATGCTCTTTTTGTCAAATTTATGACCTATGATACTTTCCCTTTATGTCTCAAGGATAATTTGTAGTACTCCCCTTAGTTCATGACTGTTGGTAATAAATTTTCTTATCTGAAAGTGTCTTTTGCTTTCACTTTTGATGTATTCTTTGGGATGCTATGTTCTGTCTATACTGTACTAGCTATGTGCTCTCTGCACATTGAATAACTTCAGCCTTTTGTTTCATGGCTTCTGTTTGATAGTCACAGTAAACCATGAAGTTTGTCCCTTTGGAGAAAATGTTCTTTTCTCCCTTTAGGCTGCTTTTAATGTTTTCAGATTGCCCTTGGTTTTAGCATTTGTACTGTAAAACTGTTGTTTCTGTTCTGCTTGCCTTTGTGATTCGTGGCTGTGAGTGTGAACTCAGCCATTCGTGCACCCTGCTATGTTCTGTCTTTGCATCTCTGTCCATCTCCCCATCCAATGGATGCCCTTGCCGTTGCATTCCCTTTCTAACCTCTGCTTCCTTTTCTCTCTTTTGTGTTCTAGAGATTTCCCTTGTATTTCTCTCAGTTTTGCTTTAGCTTCTGCCCAACCTAACACACATAACTTTTAATTTGGATTATTTTGTTTTCAGATTTAATTTACATCAGGTTCTAATATACCTGGTATCTAGATTTTCTGTTCATTGGATCATGCGTATTTTTTTAAGTTATGATTTTATTCAAAATGACAGCATATTTCCAATAATATTTAGTAGCATATTATATATCACATTGTTGTGGCTGTTTGTAGAGATATGTTTAAAATAACTTAATTTTCCCCAATATAAGAACTGTTCCTTGCTCTATGTAAGGAGGATAATATGCTATGCCTTTATTTCAGATTTAGATTACTCAGTTGTCTACATTTTATCAGAATTGATTTAATAGTCTCTGTATTTCCTTTTTTATAAAGTTTTTCTAAATAATGTACAATAAGCAAATGCCAGACTCCAGAGATAGTCTATTAGATTGAATGAGCCAATAAAGTGCAGAAGAAATAGAATGGATTGAAAGAAGACTAGAGGAGTGGGTTGACAGATACATATGTAATAAAGCAAATATAGTCACTGTTAATAGCATCACTGTGAAGATTTCTTAATTTTATTTGTGTGATAATTTTTTTCTTTTCTATATTTTCTTTTCTTTCCTTTCTTTAAAATTTATTTTTTAATCTTTTTTTACAGTCCAGACTTTATCCCCCTCCCAGTCCACCCTCTGACTGTTCCACATCCCATACCTCTTCCCCCTCCCCTTGTCTCCAAGAGGATGTCCCTACCCCTCACCCCTACCCCACCAGATCTCCCCACTCCCTGGGGCCTCAAGTCTCTTGAGGGTTAGGTGCATCATCTCTGACTGAGTCCAAACCCAGCAGTTCTCTGCTGTATATGTGTTGGGGGCCTCATATCACCTAATATATGCTCTCTGGTTGGTGGCTCAATGTCTGAGAGATCTCAAGGGTCCAGGTTAGTTGATACTGCTGATCTTCCTATGGGGTCACCCTCCTCTTCAGCTTCTTACAGCTTTTCCCTCAACCAACTATAGGGGCCCCTGGCTTCTGTCCATTGGTTGGGTGTAAATATCTGCATCTGACTCTTTCAGCTGCTTGTTGGGTCTTTCAGCGGGCAGTCATGATAGGCCCTTGTTTGTAAGCACACCACAGCATCAGTAATAGTGTCAGGCCTTGGGGCTTCCCCTTGAGCTGGATCCCAATGTGGGCCTGTCACTGGACCTCATTTCCCTCGGGCTCTTCTCCATTTTTGTCCCTACAGATCTTTTAAACGGAAGCAATTCTGGGTCAGAGTTTTTGACTGTGGGATGACAACCCCATCCTTCCACTTGATGCCCTGTCTTTCTGCTGAAAGTGGACTCTACAAGTTCCCTCTCCCCACTGTAGGGCATTTTATCTAAGGTCCCTCCCTTTGAGTCCTGAGAGTCTCTCACCTCCCAGGTCTCTGGTACATTCTAGAGGGTCCCCCCACCCCTACCTTCTGAGGTTGCATGTTTCCATTCTTTTGGTGACTCTCAGGGCTTTAGTCCTATTCCCCCATCCAATACCCACTTGGGAGGGAGAAGAAAGCAATCACAGGAGGGGGGTAGAGGGAGGGAGAGACATGGGTGGGAAAGGCTACAGGGAAGGGAAGAGGAGAATATGATAATTTTTTAAAACCCAGGAAGAAAGAATAAAACAACATGTACTTTGTCCTAATCTCTTATGTTTATTGAGTTACATGACAGAATACTGATTCATTCATTTTTTTTTTTTGTAATCTTTTGATACTGTTGATCCTGTGTTCTGGAATTTGATGTGATCTGGCTGCCACCCTGGGCATTTCTGGATCTTATGCACCAGTGCTGAAGTGATAGCTGCCTGTCTTTAGGTTCTTTGTTGTGAAACTTAGGGGTGGATTAAAACAAGGCTGGGAAGTAACTTTGTAACCTTGGGAAGTATCTCTGGTTCCCTGTGGCTCGGTGGTCTTGTCTGAGAAATAGTCATTTGAGTGTGGAGTAGGAGGGTCCTTCCTGCCTACCTTGCATACAGAAATAGGCCCTAAATTTGAAATGCAACGGGTAAATGCATTTCCTTTTCAAAGTCTATTTTTTTTAGTCTTATCACATTAAATCACAAATACATAAGGAAATTCCTTAATATTAAATTTTTCATTGGCTGAGAGATGGCTCATTTAGTAAAGAGCTCAGATTCCCAGTACCCATGTAATAAACTGTGCCCTGTGCCTGTATTTCTAGCACTGGGAGGTGGATATAGGAAGATCTCCGGGGTTTCTTGATCAGCCAGTCTAGCCAAGTAGTCAGATTCTAAATTGAGTGAATGATCTTTTTTGATAAAATAAGAAGGTGAAACAATTGAAAAAGATAGCCAATGTTGACTTCTGGCTTCTGCATGTACACATAGGTTGTTGTTATTATTGTTTGTTTTGTTTTTAAGTTCTGACAAATCTGCACAGTGTTACAAGTGGCCAGTGGGTTAAAATTTGTGGCTGTACCTGGTGTTCTGATAAATGTAGAAAACTGTCTGAGAAGGAAGTAGGGAGGAAGGAACAAAGGTGGAATGGAAGGAAGATGAGGGAATCAGAAGAAAACAGCAAAACAAGCAAGAAGAGGTTGTCCTTTTAGCAGTCTCCAGCTTCTACCCCAGCAGGCCAATTCTGACCCCCAGCATGGCTCACCTGGGTGCAAATAAATGCAGCCAGCTCTTGTTCCCACCACAGCTTGTCTATTGCTTTACAAACCATTTCTGATTTTTAGTTATAATTATTTTATATATAGACAATTAAAATACCTACCTGGAAGATAGAAAGGTCTATGAGTCTTCATTATTTTTCTGAGCTAATTATGAAGTTGTCTTTTTTCTTCAGATAAGTGGCGTGTACAAAATTGTGTCTGTGATCTCTGTACAAGTTAAATGTTTCTGAAGTGGGTGATGGATAGGTCTGTAATCTGAGCTTGTATGGCATTAAAGAGTTTTGTTTTGTTTTGTTTTTTTCTTTTTAGGCATTTTTGTTGCCTTCCTGTGAGATATCTGTAACAAGAAAAGTAGTTCAAGTGTACAGGAAATGGATCCTCCAGAACAAACCTGTGTTCATGGAGGAGCCAGATAAAAAGGATGTTGCTCAAGAAGATGCTGACAAATTAAGACTTTCAGAGACTGACTCCAAGGAGGTAACATTATCACTTGGCCTCTGAGTAGAGGGTACATACATCTTCGCAGAGTAGACCAGCTCAGTCAAGGGCTCCACCCTTAGGTGACACTCTGAGGTTGTTAGGTTCTGTGAGGACCTGCCTAAGAAGCAGTGTTCATGCTCCATCCCTGGTGAGCAGGTGTCTCCTTTACAATTAGCCTAGTGATGGATGGACCCCCCCCCCACACACACACACGGCTACTTTCTTACATACTGTTGCAAGACAGCTGCTTTCTCACATTTTACCATTTTCTCTATGAGACTGAAAAGCTGATGGCCTCTCCTTGACTCGTTTAAATAAATAGTTGTGGGAAAAATTAAACTTAGAATATCTTGCCAGACTTGTCTTTTGCAGATAACTGTGCAGAAGAAGTCTGCATTAAATATTTGAAAAGATTAGCTGAGTAAAGAGTAAGTGTTTGTGGTGGGTTAGCAGCACCAAGCGCAACCTTCCTGCAGGAGGCGCTGTCCTCTGCCAAACTCAGGCTTGAATAAACAGAAGGTGGCAGCACAAAACAGCCCAAGAACAAAAGAAACCAAAATTATACTTATGTTCCTGATTACATTAATTTACAATATTTAAAATCTTTAGCCACAGACTGAAAACTTAAATGTTTGAACTGATTCTGTTATTTTGATGTTTCAATATTGGTGAAATCATTTTAGTGACTATGAAGTCAGATCAGTCATAAGCAAGTATAATCTGTGTGTGTAAAGGCCTGATTTCTGTGTCTCAGCACCAGGCAAACTTGTTTTTCTAGTACATACTAAGGCTGAGACCACTATGGATGCTGAGGTCTGAGTGCTGAGCAGAGCGAAGAGGCTGAGCATGTCAACTTAGGCTTCTTCCTACTCGGTTAATGGGTTGTTATCTTCTGAAGGCCTCATCTGAAAGTTCTGGTCATAAACGGTCATCCAGTTGGGGACGCACGTACTCCTTCACAAGTGCCATGAGCAGAGGGTGTGTGACAGAGGAGGACAACACAAATGTGAAAGCTGGGGCCCAAGCTATGTTGCAGGTATGCTGCCATTGTGGACACAAAGATGGCCAGGTGGAGAATGATGTCATATGAAATGTCCTGGAATTTGAGTACCAGGCACTAAAGAGGCCTTAAGATTTTCTTTTCATCTACAAGTGGAAAATATTTTTTTCTATTTAAAAAAGACATGAAATTGGTTGCAGGCTTTTTGAGAAGGATTATTTTATACTGACTGTAAAATGTATATGGTTTGTACCTGAAAGTATCTTCCAAACACATCTGAATAGTTACTTGGATTTTCTCATACACATACACATGCACACATACATACACACATATGCAGAGAGACAGAAATACAAATAAAATAAATCTTAAAGAAAATCAAGATGATTTTATGAATGTGAATCAGAGACAGTGCAGCAGCTCATGTTTATAGCCTGTGACCTTGACACAGCTACTTGGAGGGGTCCTTGTACCCTGCAGCTCTCTCCTTTCATATGCACTGCAGTCATCCTGTAGCTCTACAGCTTGAAAAGCAACAAGAATGAAATTGTTTTTGTTCTCCTTGTAACTTGTCTCTTGAGTGGTTGTTCATGGGGAAAGAGGCTAGATGGAGGTCTGATAAGACAGCATTTCCTGCTGCTTGGGATGAGGACAGATTGACATAATAATTTTGAATGCTTGTTGTTTCCTTAACCAATGCCAATACACTGATAAGAATTCCTGTGTTGGTATTTTGAAGCTATTATTAAAAGTAAAAGTATAGTATATGAAGACTTACTTGGGATGGGCAGAATTTTTAAATTTAAGAAAACAACACATGAAATTAAAATGTTTTATATAATAATATGTTATTTGTGGTTTACTCCTGTAAAAACATTGTTGTTGAAACTGCTGTAGTATTTAACCAGAAAACTCGTTGTCCTCCTTTTCTTATTCACATTCACATTGTGATTTTTATCTGGTAGTGATTATTAGTGATTTTTTTCTATAAAATTGGGACATTTCATTTTATAAAGCTTAAGCCTTAGAGGTTGTCATCAGTTTTTTGAGTATGTTGATTTGAACTTGTCTGATCAGCCGATGAATTTTATTTAGAATTTCCTGCACTGAAAAGCCAAAGAACCTGGGTGTGTTCCCACAGCTTCAGTGCTTCTACTGTCTAACCTGACGGAGACCTACAAAAGGCTGTGTGTACACAGATAGCACCCATGTGATTTACGTTACGTTACCTTATCTTATCTTATGTGTACAGGTTTTTTGGTTAAATGTATATCTGTGCACCACATTCATGCCAGAAAAGGGCATTGGATTATCTGAAACTGGCCTTACAGATGGTGGTGAGCCTCCATGTGGGTGCTGGGAATTGAATTCTGGTCCTTTGGAAGAGCAGTCAGTGCTCTTAACCATCTCTCTAGCCCCAATCCTATCTCCTTTTATAACCAAGTTGACACAACAATGAATGTCTGAAGCTTCTGGGCCACTAGTGTCACCCTATAACGGCTACCATTTTCCTTCACTATAGTAATTTACCCTCTGAGGACCCGAGTCAGCTGTACTGCCACAGAACAGAGACCTTGGACCTCAGAGATCTGGGGCAGAGCATAGAGTAGCCAGCTGACTCTTGTAATATACTTTTATTTTAAGAGTTTGCTGAGACTACTGTATCTTGCTACATAATAGATTTCTCCTATTTAAAAAAAAAAGCCCTGGGGCTGGAGAGATGGCTCAGCTGGTAAAACTAGACTGGAGTTTCTAGAACCTAGATGGCCTGCCCAGACAAGGAAAAACTGAGTTCTGAGTTCAGGGAGAGACCCTACTTCACTATAGAAGATGTAGAGGGATTGAAGAAGATACCTGATGTCAACTTCTCAGGCCTCCATATGCACATGCTCATATGTTCAGCTCCCATACTCTCAGTAATGCATACACACACACACACACACACACACACACACACACACACCGGACATACATACACATGCAAAAAAAGGCCTGATTCTAGAAGATGCAACATGACCATGTGGCATTGAATGTTTCCAGGTACACCACTACTCAGCTCTTACGCCTCTCAAGGACACTAACAATATTCCACCAGGAAGCAGGGTTCATGTGCTATGCTGTGAGCTTCTATCACCATCACATGGGTTCCTATAAATTGATTCTTATTCCTCCAACTTGATGCCTTAAATTCACTTGGGACAAGCAGTTACAGCTCTATTGTCTAGCCAGAGGGCTCTTCTGTGATTTTTGTGTCTCAGACCTTGTCACCCTGATACAGTGGTCTTGGTTTTTGTTATTTTTAATTATTGTTGTTTTGTTGTTACTGTTGAAAGATATAACAAACTCAAATATTTTATGACTCATGCCTAATGTAACACTATTTATATGAAATAGCAGAGAAAGGCCTTGTAGGTATACACCTAGGCAATCCTAAAGGCTGAGCCATAATACCTGGATCATGTATTGAAACAGTCTGTGGAAGTAACCCAAAAGGATTCATTGGTAGAAGAAAGGTAATACTATCTGCAGGCAAAATTTCCTCAGATGTATATGGTTAATTGTATTTTCTAATGTAAAATTGTTGGCTTTAAGGTCTTTCTTACAAATGCTGCAAACGTCTTTTTGCTGGAACCATGTGCTGAAGTTCCCATGCTCCTGAGAGAACAAGTAGACGCCTGTAAAGCTGTTCTGATTATTTTTCGGCGAATGATAATGGAACTTACAATGAATCAAAAGACATGGTAAGTTTACTTCAGATTAACATCCTAAAACAGCTGCCTTTGCTTTTTGGTATAAGTAAAGTGTTAAGGTTTCCATTTATCGAATGTCTTTTCAAAACTGGCAGTAAGGTGAGCATTAGCTCCTTCTCTGAAATGTGGGAAAGGAAGTACCCAGCACTTGGCTGTTAGTTTATTTTTATTATTGTTTTTAAAAATGTTCATCTACAGGAGTGAGTATTACATTACTCAGTAGTGGATTTCAGACTTTCATCAGAGAGGATTATGATAAGTGGTATGTGCTTTACAATATGTTTCTTCATAAGAGCAGGTTTGGTAGTTGTCCTGAAGTACTGTAAACTTGAATTTTATTCCTTAAACTTGATAATTTGAATCTACCTTGGAAAAATTATTTTTAAAAATACTATGTAGTCAAAGTGACAGAAAAGTACAGTCAAAAGTGTGTCCTGAGTTTTCCTTCCCTTTTTAATTCACTGTTTTTCTATTAATCATGTGTTCAAGGGTAAAATGTGAGGTGTTTTCCATCCTGGCTCCCATAGCGTTCCTATTCTCCTCGGTGTTCTCAGTGACAGAGCAGCATGCCCTGAGCCATGCTTCCCTTACTCCCCGTGTCTTCACCAGCAGCCTGTCCACCCTGGGTGTGTTCATCTCACTTAGCCACCTGTAATATGCCACTGCGGTCCCGTGGCAGTGACATCCTTCTGTATTGGGAATTTCCCCAGGACCACACCTGTCTTATGGTGTCCTAGAGCCAACACTATTGGTGTTGTACAAGGTGTCTGTCCACAGTGGGTGAGAAGCCCCCACAATAAGGCAAGAGTGAGCTGTCAGAGGCCACAGGCCACCAAGAGGAGAGGAGGGTGGGCCCAGAAAAATTGTGCCTTGCAGCAAGCTCAATAGTAGGACACTACAAGTATCAAAATGGTGATTTGAAAGTGTAAATTACCAGGTCACCTTTCCTGATCTTTCAAATTAGTATTTCTATCAAGTGCAGTGGCTAGGTTTGGAAACATTAGAGCGGTGCACAGTGACAGTCCCCTATCACAGCAGTCACAGCTACCCCATGAGAAGTGCTTCCAGCTGTATGATGCTCCCTGTACCACAGCTGTCTGAAGAGTGCTTTTTGTTTCTTTTCTTAGAAAGCTATAAATTCTGTGTACATTGCACAGTATTATAGTTTTTATAATTCTAGGAAGTCAAATAAAGCAACTATTTCCCCCCCTTTGGTAATTTAGAGATTTCCAGATAAATGCTTAAAAAGACAATTGTGGAAATAAAAACAGTAACTAAATATGGTAGAGCATAGAAAGGGGGCGAGGTTTGCTAATTCAAATGCCTCATCCCCCCTTCTCCCCCCTCGCCCCATCCTCCTCTCCTTTCTTTCTTCCTCTTTCCTCCCTACCTCTCTGATTCTTTTCTTTCCATTTGGTAGTTAATGCCTGAGCATCTACTGAGAACACACAGCAATGCACTAAATAGCCAAAGCCCCGTTGTGACGGGGCCTGGATATCCTGGCTGTGAGTGGCAGGACACTTCTAGCTCTGTCATTTCTTTTACCACTTTTTCTCTTCAGACTTTCTGTCCTGCACTGTGCACATGTGTCTAGATCAGGTGATACATTTGTCTTCCTCCTCCATATTTCAAATCTCTGACAGTGCTAAGCAAGTAGCCAGATGGAAGAGAGTACTGTGAGACTCGATGTTATCAAACAATTAAACCCGGGACTAAAGTCCAATGGAGCCAGATACCAAGAGAACCCAGAGCAAATCCCCAGAGGTCATGATAGCATGAGAAGGCTAAGATCCTGCATCATCTGTCTACTGTACAGAAACGGGAAAAGAAACCACTTCCCACACATCTCTTTCTCTGACATGGACCACATTGCTTTCTTGTATTCTTTGTTTACTTTTCACTATAGAGTACTAGAAGAAAGTAGAGAAGGTAAACAAATGGTTAGAGCTTAAAACCTTACAGAAACCAGATGAGAGTGGACTTCCTCTCTCTACAAAGGATAATGTGTTCTCCATCCACACAGAGTCCTGGGTATGAGAAATGCAACTTGGCTATGTAAGAAAGAAAAAGAAATGATCCCCTGCTGTTTTAAACACTGATTGTCATAATTAGCAGTACTATGTTAATTCTTTAAGCCTATTCTGTAAATCCCTCTTCTGTTAAGACTACAGTAGCACATGGTGACTGAGCTATGGTGACTGCAGCCATCCCAGGTGTGCCCTGTTGGTATATGCAGGATCTGCCAGGCACAAATACTCTGCCCATCAATGTTCAGTCCTGACTGTTCCAAACCCCTCCTATCTTCTGCAGGAACCACAGTCAAGCCTAGGTATTGACTGCCTATGTCCTCCTACTAAAGCTCAGAGAGCCAGTTTTGTTTTCTATCATAAGGTCAGATGGGAAGCTACCCAGGTTACATAGCATCATGGTGGAGAATGAATGCCAGGGTACTGTATAAGTTCATACTGGCTCATGTATTCCTTCAGTGAGTGCTGTGATGTGCTGGGTCAACTAGAGAAAACCATCTTGCTCTTCATCCTGTGAGGAGAAAAGTCAGGCTGGGAAGATGTCTGGAAGATGTTGTCCTGCCAGTTGGCATGGATGTGGAAAGCATATTGTAGAACTGTGGTAACACCAAGTAGTTTATGTTGATAAAATAAGATGCTTATTCTCTAGCTGGAACCTAGACTTTTAATACTTCCAAATAATATGTGTTGCTGATTGCAGAGATCTCATTCCTACAAAGTGCTTTGGAGATGTGATTACTAATATATGAGCTTTTATTTTGGGTGGCCCAGGGAGCAGATGTTGCAAATCCTTCTCAGGATAACAGAAGCTGTCATGCAGAAGCCAAAGGATAAGCATGTAAAGGACTTGTTTGCCCAGAGCTTGGCAGGGTTGCTCTTCAGGGTAAGTCTTTTTTATTAAATGCTGCAAATGTAGAATTAAAGTAGGCTTGGAAAATTAGTTTTAATTACTGAAAAATTTACAAGTTATATCAAATTGACTTTACATTTTTTAGAAAAATTCCTTCTTAGCTTTGTCCTAAAAGTTTTGATCTGTTTTCCTGTTAGAGTTGTGTTTTTAGGCTTCCTTCCCTGCCATCCTCTTCCTCTTGGTTTGCTTGCGAGTGGTAGGCCTTAAGAAAGTGACAGCAATAAGCTGGGTGGTGCTGGCGCACACCTTTAGTCCCAGAATCGGGAGGCAGAGGCGGGCAGATCTCTGAATTCAAGGCCAGGCTGGTCTACAGAGCTAATTCCAGGACAGTCAGGGATACCGAGAAACTATCTCGAAAAACAAAGTGACAGGAGTTGACTGTCTTAGTGGAGAGAAAACCAGGTAGATTTGACAGTTATGGGATAAATAGAAATGTGGAAATGGGATAAAATTCAAGAGTATCATTGTGTCAAGTCACTGTATGCAATGCCTCAGACTGGATGGAGGGACTGTGAGGGAGAACTTATTCTTAGGGAGATGATGGTATTTCTATGGTTGGTAGAAGAGAGAGCCAGCCATGGGCATTGAGGAAGGAGGCCCAGTTTGGTAGAGTAGGTTGTTCTAGATGTCCAGCAAAGTGAGAGGGAGCAGGTGACCTTTGGTTCTGGCAAGATATGGGTAGTTGAGAATGGCCTAAAGAATTGAAGTCTACTTGGAGTGAATGAATCAGGAAGTGGAGGTAGCTCTTGGACAAGGCTTCCAAGAGCTCTTCATATGGAAGGGAGGAGGGAAAGGGAACTATCTGGAGGGGAACTGTGTGTAGAGGGTGAGGGTTAGAGCAAGTGCTATTTAAATGTTGGCTTGCCAGTGTGATATGTTAGTGAAAGAGGTCAGGACGGATTGGGGCAGAGGGAAGTAAAACTCAGGATCCAGCCAGGCTGGGTGAGTCCATTTGATCTGAGAGCCAGAGGTACCAATACCTCCTACCCCAGTGTGAGTAGGGTCAAGAGCATCAGCTGACCGCTGATGGACTTCCCAGGGAAGTAGAAATAACAGAAAATATTGAGCTAATAATAAAATGGGTCTACTATTAGATTAAAAAAAAATAGTAATTAGTAGTTGACTTCTTTTCATGGTGGTAGACTCTCTGTAAAGTAGGTGCATAGCCAGGAAAGGATAAACCAGCACAGCAGTCTGCCCTGGTCCTGAAGACAGAAGCATAGACAGCATTTAAAGGGTAGGGGAGCTATAGAGATGGAGAAACAAAACCCAAATAGGAGGTGGAGAGCTGTCAGAAGAAAGAGTCAGATGTCTGGGAGATGATGGAATAGGAAAGTTTGGCTGTGACAGAGGAGGGAAAGGACTATATGCAGAAGGGAGTCTACTTCCAGGCGAGTGTGTGGGTTTTTAAGAATTGGAGCATGTAGGTCTGAATGGGAAGAAACCTCGAGCAGGAGCAGGAATGCCTCTCAGAATGCAGCTGGAGGTGAAAGCTGGGTAAGTGCTGCTAGACTGAAGGTCTCGTGGGCTGACGCTGAAGGCAGTCTCATTCAGTGAGAGCTGCCTTTGAATTCTGCAGCAGTCTCAGCTACTCAAAGTCGTGCAGCACATGGGGGTTAGACCACACATACAGGAAGGTGTCTGAGATACCCTCCGTGGTACAGGCAAAGAACTGCCTTCAGAAGCTGAGTCGTTGCTGGACAGAGATGTTTTCTCCTCTTAACCATAACAGCAGTGTTAGCCATGGACTTTAGAATAATATTTCCTCAGGTAACTTGTTACCATAATTCAAATCCTAGATACAGGTAGTCAAAAGTAATGAAAAGGGTGCTATTTTAATTTTTTTGTTTGTTAAAAATCATGAATTTGGTTGGTTTCAGACACTTATCGTGGCTTGGATCCGAGCAAACCTCTGTGTGTACATTTCACGGGAGCTCTGGGATGACTTTCTCAGGGTGCTGTCATCCCTTACAGAATGGGAGGAACTCATCACTGAGTGGTCTAACATCATGGACTCCCTGACAGCCGTGCTTGCAAGAACTGTGTATGGAGTTGAAATGACAAACCTACCTCTGGATAAGTTAAGTGAACAAAAGGAGAAGAAGCAGCGTGGCAAAGGTAAGAGCAGAGGTACGGGGTGAGAAAGTGCTCGTGTGTACTCCTGAGCTGTTAGTGCATAGTAGGTCCTACTGAGCTGACTTTTTCAATGCTGGTATTAGACTGTGAATCCTATTACTTTGTTCCCT
Organism: Montemys delectorum; assembly: GCA_019843815.1. Taxonomy (NCBI): domain Eukaryota; kingdom Metazoa; phylum Chordata; class Mammalia; order Rodentia; family Muridae; genus Montemys; species Montemys delectorum. The sequence goes on along the minus strand of JADRCD010212369.1, from coordinate 44,661 downwards.
AAACTGATAACTAAAAAGACTGTGGAAGACAACAGAGAAAAATACTGACAGCAGTAGTAACCGTGACCAGTGCTTTCTACATGGTCCTCACCCTTGTCATAGCTCTTTTTAGTTACAGCTGTGTCATAGACAGAAAACGAAAAATATAAAGACCTTATAGTGATTCACTCAGTCAGGGTCACTTAGGTAAGAAGTGATAAAGACAGACATCAAAACCAGGCGAGTCCAGCCCAAATGCTACACTTTTAAGATGCATACTGTCGCTGCCACTTCCCTAGAAAGTCCAAGTGCTTGAGATGGGAGCTATTTTGGCTTTATTATGCTTTTAGATCTAATTGTTTAAGACTGAGGAAATGAAAGTGATAGTTTTGAGTTGTGAAACAATGGGAATCTCTCTTGGACCTGACACTGGCACCCTCTTGTCATTGTTCCAATTCTAAGGACTAAGGCACTTGAGTTAACTTGTCTATTCACTTATATTGTAAGACTCAAGTGTGTTCATTCAAACGCATAGGGTACAGAGCAAATGTAAAGAGAAATTGGACAGAGTGGGAAGTGGCTGTAGGTGTGGTTAAATGCCAAAATGCCTCTCTGGAGGCTCCTGGGCTTCCTGAGGAAATGGAGAGAGGCAACCTTGAATTTGGCTGGTACCTTCTCAGGGTTATATCAAACAGAATCACAGAAGACAGAAATTTTCTTGGGTGATAAGTAATTTCACTTGGTTCTGAGACCTTGAAGGCCTCTTTTCTTCAAAGCTTTGCCAAGTTACATATGTTTATAATAGATTATGTTTTAATAATAGTAACCTATGACTTTTGCTATGTGACAAATCACTTTAAAACCTAGTGACTTTAACCCTTCATTTATTTAGACCATGATTTTATGAGCTGATAACACGGTCACACACTCTGCCACTGCTAATTCTCATTTTCATTTGATTCTGTCTGTGCTGTGTAGCCACTTAGAGTGCTCTGATTCTAGGAATTGACTGTCTGCCAGGGTAGTGAGTGTGACTGGGCTACACACATGTTTCATAATCCAGCAAGTTGGCACATGGTTGTTAATATAGTGTTATAGAAGTAAAATTTTAAGGTCTAACGTCTTCAGTCTTAGTACCAAAGTCCAGAGTCACTGTGAGAACAAAGGATGTGGATACAGAGAGATGTGAACTAGTTCTAGTGACTCGAGGTAGCCATATAAATGGGCTAGGAACTGGCTTATCATGTATTCATTGCAGACTGAGAATGGCTTTCCAAAGCCCCAGTTAGTAAAAGCAAGCTGTAAGCCAAGGCAAAATAGCTTATGCTCATAGCTTTCCGGTAGAATGGCTGAATTCCACTTTAGATTTTAATGACACCATGTAGTAATGTTTTAACATAGCTTTAGCAACAGGTCACATTTTCTCCATAATTGAAGCTAAACAGGAGTGTTTTTAGAAATACATACTAGACTAGAGATCCTTATTCTCTTCTGGTTCTCACTTGCATGTCTGAAGTTTCTGTGCGAACTGAAAGTATACTTGGAAGTATACCTGGAAGTATACTTTCTGCAGGAGACTGGCTACCTAAGACTACTTCTCAGACTAGAGGAAAGTTTTCTCTGCTGAAGGGGGAAGAGCTGAGATACAAAATACAACTTACTTTCTCAAAATAAATGTGTTTCCTACATCCTGAAGGTGTTTAAGTACATACATACACACACACACACACACACACACACACACACACACACACGCACAGACGTATACACTCACTCATTTACATGAACATGTGTGGGACACACTGTATCCAAAGTACTTTTTTCTACCTAGTGTATAATAAACACAGTCCTTATGAAGAGATAAATTACCATTGGAAAGTAAACAACTTCAAAAGTGCTGTTTTCCAGAGAGATACGAGCAAATTATTTAAATAATGACCATAATAAACATCTTAATTTATATTGCCTTAGTCAAAAAAGTAATTTAAATGTTTATTATACAAATACAGGCCTAAGTACTGAACTAGTGAAAACAGAAACTACACACCAAGGAAACTTATTGTAAAAACAAGCCGCACGTTGTATCTATTGTCTATATTATTTCTGAGCAAAAATCTCCTAACTGTCCTATTCTTTTTCCTTCTGCATTTCTTTTGGGGCTTTGACTTTTCTTTAAAATATTTGACCAGAAAACTATGAAAAAAGGGAAGTCAAATAGAAGACCACATTGTTTTTGAAACTTTTCTAAAAGAAGATTTTAAATTATTTGTAGATTTTCATTAACTTGCCCATTTGACCAAGTATACATGGGTCTCTGTGGGATTTGTAGCTAGGTTGGAGTCTTCAGAAGCCAGTACCATTTTAACATCAGGACTTCAAAGTTTTTGGCATATAAGTAATGGCTTTTATAGTACCATGGGAACTGGCATGAAGGGGGAAGATGTCTAATTCAGATGATATTGTTCTTAAATTGAGAAGATTGATTAATATCCACTTTTGCATGTTGAAGTAAATACTAGGCATACACAATTTTTATGAAATTATTGGAGATTAAAAATACTCTGGCAAGTATTTTTAGGGTACTGACATAGTTTCGTAAATTGCAGCACAAGAAAGTGGTTCTTAATTTGTGGCAGAGGATCTGCTAGTGGTGAATTATTGTATGATATTTTGACTCTTAGTAACATGCCTATATATGTGTGTGTGTGTGTGTGTGTGTGTGTGTGTGTGTGTGTGTGTATACTGAGTAGCAGCAATAAACTGAGTAGCAGCAATCTTACCCTTTTTCAGGTTGTGTCCTAGAACCCCAAAAAGGGACCACTGTTGGGAGATCTTTTTCTCTCAGCTGGCGTAGCCATCCAGATGTGACTGAGCCAATGAGATTCAGAAGTGCCACCACATCTGGAGCACCAGGAGTAGAGAAGGCAAGAAATACTGTCCGTCAAAAAGCAACTGGTAAATATTTGTTTAACAAATCTAGTCATTTTATAGAAATGTTTTAAATTTTTATTCAGAATTTTAACAGTAAACCTTTTATTAGATGAACTGTGTCAATATTTTATAAACTTTCCATTCTGCTTATTTCTCAAGTCACAGGTTTTGTTTTTATTTCTAAAATCTGCACTGTGAAAGAGAACATGATAAATACATCTTTAGTCTTGGTGATGTTATTTTTTTAGAGTTCCAGCAAAGAAATGAGGGGATACACTTGGGTTTAGGAATGATGGACACATTCTCGTCTTTTGCTTCTTTGAAAGCAGAGAACTTCCTATGCCTAAAGATGCTGCATTTACAGCCCATTTGGGCTAGCACTGGTACTTGATGAAGAAGCTGCTGACTAGCGGACTGCCTTGTTACGGTTTACTAAGGCAAGAGACAAACCTTTACAAAAGGTTCTCTTCTCCATTTGTGCTCTGATTTAGGATTGAAACGACAGTACCTTAGTTTTTGATAGTTTCTTCCATCAGAAGTACCATGCAATTAGAGTTGATAGTCAACAGCTTCAGAAAAGCATAAACAAGATCCTCAGACCATAAAATAAATGTTTGTTAAATAACATATTTTCATTGCTGATTAGAAGCCTAATATAGTTTAGCATCCTGTCGGCATGCTTTTGTCTAAGTATGTTGCTCTCTAACTGTGACTTCCTCATTCCTTATTATGCCTTAGCATTTGTTGGTAATTATCTTTTTAGTTATTTGGATTACCTATTCTAGTTGTTTTCCTTCATTCTGTTGCTGAGAAACTTAATTCCTAAAACCATGCAGTACTGAGGAGGCCCACTGAGATTTCCTGTCTCAGCTCAATCCTCAGTATTCCTGCTGTCACTGGTTCCTTCAGGGAAAGTGCTCAGAAGCCTGTGGCAAAGGCAGTGAATGTCCTTCCCAAGCTGTGTAGACTTAATGCTGCCTTTACCACTCTTGAATTCCAAGTATAAGCACTAGTTCAAAAATTTTATTTGTACATGCTGATCAGCAGCAAATATATGCATATTTCATATGACACTGCAGATCTTAATTTTCACCAGACGTTTTAAACCAACATTGTGGTAGAAGCACCAACATACTTTAGAAAGCATTCAGGAAAGGCAGGTTCTGTTTAACGATCTTCTAGGTATTTGAGGGGCTACATGACACTGGACAAATCATTTATAAAGATTTTGTAAGGATATTTGTGGAGTATGTACCTTAAAACTGTAAGATTGGCTTCTGTAGAATTAACTACATTTTAAAAGTCTGGAACTGTTTTATATTTTAAAGACAATGAGGACCGTAAGTTACATAAGTGTATTATCTTTGTGTTTTGTATATACACATGTATGCATGAATGCACATATATGTATATATATATATATATATGCATTTTCTATTGTATTTTATGCCTTTAAAAATGATAAATGCTATGAATTTGTTGTTACCTATTAACGGTCTTTGAAGATTTTTGTATACCTTGTTGTTTATTAAGACTAATATACATGGGTGATGTTACTCAGTTTATTTTCCTATTTAAAGGCCCAGAGTATTTTCCCTGTAGTGTGAGTGTAACGAAGGCATTTCTGTGAGTGTAGAAGTTCACTGAGACCATTCTTCATGTTTTCAGGAGGAATTAGTAGCAGCTAGCAGTAATTATTAATGGGATAGCCACTCCAAAAATGACTTTGTTTTTCTAATGTCATTAAGAGAGCAGTTCAGGATCTTCACTACAATGGTTCACCTCACAGATTTCAGTTAGGTAAAGAAGCTGTCACAGATGCTGATGCCAGGGAAAAAGGTTTTATAGAGACCATATCAGAGTGTAACTGCAGAGGCCTGTCAAGGAAAGACAACTCTGGCCCTGACTGTCAATGACGGTGAGATTTCAAATGTCCAAACTCAGAGTGATCAAAGTGAGTCTTAATCACCACATAAAACAGCCAGTATTTTACTATTTGTAAAATTCATGGTGATCTATTTTGGAAAAATGTATAACCTATTGGTTACTAAAAGAAAAGGCTTTAAACAGTGTTCAAATGAAGTGCCGGCTGCCTCCAGAGGTAAACAAACCTTCTACACTTTGACATTCATATGGTCATTGCCCTTTACATATTATCTTACACATTCATGAACTATACCGTCATCTCATTGCTGGAACTGCTGATAGCAAGGGGCAGGGGAAGGGACGATAGAGTAAAAAGTTTGTTTCAGTGTTTTAAAGTGTCCCACCATTGTATAAGGTTTTGTTTTACTTATGCTTGGCAGAGGTACATAAAATAATAACATAGCAAATAATCACTTGTATTTCAATTTTAAGAATAGGACTGATGGTTTTTATGGATTTTAAGGATAGTTTTATGTATCTGAAGCACATTCCATGCTTGCTTTATTGAATGTTTATTTAACATTCATTTAACAATGAGAAAATCAAAAGTTCATATTGAGAAACTTTTGCTCAACTAAATGTGAAATATAATATAAAAAGATAGGTTTCATGTGTATCAAATAACAATATCTGAGTCATATATTTATGAACTTTGGGGATATCTCATTCACTAAATGCAAATGATTAACTTAAATACAGTCAGCTCTCAGTAAATCAATTTCTGAATTATTTATGACTTAATAGAAAAATTTTTGGTTTTGGACCAGATTTTCTTTTTCTCACTGTGATCTTTGTATGTGCATCCTTTAGGAAGAGATAGTAATGTGTTGATAATGTAATAATGATGAGGTTGAGCAAGCAAACCAGACATCATTCTGATGCTCTCTGATACACAGTAGCCAAAGGAAGCATTCTTAAATGAACTAGTTCTTTTTATGGACTAGCTATTCTAAGTCATCAGTGATTGGCTGCAAGATTGGCTGTATTTAGAGACTGTGATTTAGTTCTCTCATTTTATTGATTTCTTTAAAGCTTAAAATGGCTTCCTTTGACTGTTTAAAGGAAATGCAGCACCTTAAGAACTTAGAAGTGGTAAAACATCTTGATGTGCTCTGATACAATGTTACTTTATCTCTCCTGGAAGCTAAGCGAAGCCAGTCTATCAGCAACTGTGTCCACCTCTCTGAGGCTTTGCCTGCTACTAAAAGCGTCCCGCTCCTCCTCCATACCGTGAGCGCTCTCTTACCTGGTCTCTCTTACTCCTCTTGCTCTCACAGGCTGTCAGGTACTGTACTGTTGTCTCATGTGTCCATCCATATCCCTTGGCTTCTCCCTCCTGCCCCAGGCCCAGTTTCCTTCATGACTATCCCCAGTCACACCCAGAAGGCTGTCTGTTGCACTTGTGCTAAATTTCAGAAAATTTTAATGGTTGTTTTTGTGTAGTTCACATTTAGTAGCTATTAGGTAGTCAAAAATTCTATAATCCTGCTAGTTATCAGATTCATGCTGATAATTGAGGTTTTAATTAAAAAAAAAAAACCTAAACAGTGCTAATTTTCAAAACATTTGTTCTTAGACTTCACCCAGTTAATTCAACTGGATTAAGTTTATGTGTATTTTTTTCCCTCTAGCACAGCAAGGTGAATATAGTTAATAATAATCTATTGTATATCTCGAAATAGCCTGAGTAGGGAGTTTTGAATGAACTTGTCAAATAAATGATGAGGGTGATAGATACATGAGTTATTCTGGTACCATGTCACTTCTCCCACATTGTCCATGCATCATGATGCCACACTGTGTCCGACCACTGTGTGGAATCACCCTGTGCCACTTACAAAGGAGGCTATTATAGTACCAAAAATGAGTTTTCTCATGTTTTGCCTAGTCACTTCTCAAAGGGAATTTATTTACTTTATGTGTTGAGTAATAAAATCTACAGCAATATACTTTTCAGTGATTTTAAGGTGAATTAGACCTTAAGAGGGAAATATTTTCATGTTCCTTTTATGTTCTGAATTCTAATATAGATTAAGACATTTTTAATACTGGAGATAGTGTAATTACGATTTCTATGCGCAAACACTGTAGCACCATTGTAGTTTGGCAATACAAAAATCAAAGCTTAAGTAAAATACCATGAGGGAAGAAGCTTATTTTAACTGAGAATGAGGACTACAATGTCGTTCAGAAACTCTCTTTAGTAAACACTGAGTGTGGAAACAGTAAGGGCGGTCGGCATTTGAAGGGGCGGCCGTCAAGTAAGTTGCTGCTTAGTAGTAAATGCCTGAGGATTAGATTGTCCAGAAAATGCTTCTTCTTAGAGGTAATTAATGAGGAGTTGAAAAGAATTTGCTATGTATTTGGCTAATTGACACCAAAAAGAACTCTTTAATGTGAAAAGTTTTATTTCTTTCTCTATTTTATTTCCATACTGTTACATTTAAGTTTTTTTTTTTTTTAAACTAGTTTTTCTGGAATATGTTCTCAGGAAAAAAAAAATCCTTCCTATTAATGTCTTCATTTGTAAAAGTTTTGTTCTTATTCAGAATTTTCATTAACTCAAATTCTTGGTCCTTATATGTGTGTGCATGACACCAGCAGAAGTTGAGTAACTTTCTACAATGATTCTCAACTAGGAATGATTTGGCAACATCTAGAAACATTTTTGATTGTCACGGTAAGATGTTGCTATTGGCATCTGGTAGGTAGAAGCCAGAGATCCTCCTCAATACCCTCATTGAAACCAGCCTACATCAGAAGATGGCCAAACCTCTAAGATCTGCTGTGCAAATGGGGCAAATAGCCCTATAAAGTAGAGCAGAGTGGAGCAGGCTGGAGCAGGTCTGTGTTTCCCTATCTTTGCCATCTTCACTGCTTTTATAGCAGGGTGACTTTAAGGACAAACTGCTGCTGCCATTTGATGTGACAGGTACAGTAATGAGTGCCTTCTCAGTCTGACTCCAGATGTCCTGTATTACTGTGATTCCATTGTCCTTTGTGACTGTCCTGTCCGTAGACTAGGCTGAGAGAAGTGAGTATCCATTCTTCCTGGCTGGTAATTTGCAGCATGGTTTGTGTTCTGATAGACCTCTGAGTGGATGGCTATCTCCTACTAAGCTGCACTTACATGATAAGCAGGCCATTTAAGTTCTCCTTGCTGGCTACACATTGAGTATTTTTTTTCCTTTTCTTTTAGTTTTACTGTGTCAGTGGTTTCTAGTTTTGTTTTTATTATGGCAGCAGCAGTCCTTGTTTTGGCTTCTATTCTATGTGAGTCAACCTACCAAAATTGTAATAATAGAAATAATGCTAGTAGATCTGGAGGTATGGGAAGCAAGTGGTGTTTGAATTTGAGGAGAGTCAAAGCCACCTACTTCCATTAATCTGAGTAGGGAGAAATTCATGCACCTGGGAAGTAGGTGTGACAGCTGGGGACTTCCCTCTCTCTTTCATGAAAACAGACCTCCTGGTTGTCTTGCAGTGTTACTGTTTTCTCTGTTGGGACATTTATCAGTCTGTAGCATTTCATGCTATTCAAGGGTAGCTTTTTCTTTTTTTCTTTTGGGAATATTGTAATGGTTATAACTAGCAGATTGACTATCTTCCTTTATCCCAGTTTATGGGACCTAAGGGGAAACCTTGCTTAGCCGCTTTGCTATCTTTCCACAAGCTCCATGGAAGTTCTTCTTGTTAGAACATGGACCAACTTACTCACAGTAAGCCTGACCTTGTGGACATCAGGAGTGCTAAATAGAAAGCATCCCCTGAGCTTTTGTGAGATCAAAGTCGGCATCATGAATGGTATTTTTAAGGCTAGGACCTTACATTCTGATTGTGCTTGTGCAGCCTTGCTGCACAATGGGACAAATGGAACATAGAATTTTTGCTTATTTAATAAGATGAAATAAGGAAGTCTGTAATTAAAGAGTGAATGAAAAGTAGACAGACATCTGGAGAAAATAGAAGTTAGCTGAAGAACATACACATTTACTTTAGTCATGCTGACTCTTCTCAGTGGGGGTTGAGAAATGAATCCTTATGATCATTTTGCTGATGGTTTCAATGGAGCTGTAGAAAGCAGTGGGTTAGGAATGGTGTTGAGTAACTACATCCTCAAGAGACAGGAAAGTTAGTGCTTTTGATCGGGTGTGATTAGACTTCACAGAGGATAAATGAACTTAGAATCTGAAACAGAATTCAGCTCTTCAAAGTGATTTAAACAGAAATTGTGACATTTAATACAGGATGCATCAAATCTAAATTCATTGCACAATTATTTTGTAACTCAGATGTCCTTTTTTTTGTTTGATAGGCAATCCTGTGTCCTTACATTTTACATCAGTAGTAAAATAATTTTCATTAAGTTACAACAAAGCCAGTCAGCTGGACACAGCAGAATGGGAATAGCCTTAGTCCAACATGGTCTTTCTTCAACAGCAGCATGCCAGCAGAGGGAGCCTGAGAGCCATTAGGAAGGAAAAGTGTTAAAGCGCCATTCTCTTGTCCATTGTATAGAGCTCTTACTGAATACAGTTTACACACAGCAAGGAATGTGGCTGTTCTTTTCCTTCTACTTCTCTCGCCCATTCTTCCATTCCTGCCATTTCCAGTTCTTTCTACAGGCTTGGATTTTCTCCATCTGAGAAGTCCCTCTTAACAGTTTTGCAAAAACAAAGCCTTAAAAGATGTATTAGGCCTGCCTGTTGGGAAGGCAGACAGCTGGTGGTAGCAGGCTCTGTGTCCTCCGTCTGCTGTGCTGAGGACCAGTGGGGACACTCTAATTTGGAAGCCATGGTGCTGTGGCTGTGTTGCATCCCACCAGATGGCGATGTTCTTTATCTTTACAAAGATGCTGCCAGAGTTGGCTCAGTTCTTATTTACTTCTGCTCAAAACTCAGAAACTGGCATCTACCAGTGTTTGGCACCAGACTTCAGAGAAAAAAAAAAAGAAAGAAAAAAGAAAAAAAAAAAAACCCTCTCTTCCCTCTGTCCACAATTATTTTTGGCCAATTATTTTTCAGGATGTTTGGAAGCTCTTGGGCTCCCTCTACTGATACAGGAGTGACTAGAGTATTGTCATTTCATCATCTTGTGAAATAGAGTAAAAAGGTAACTGGAAGTCCTGGCCCTATAGTGTTTAGGTGCTAAATATTCTAGCAGACCTTTGAAAAGAGCCTAGTCTTTGCTTTGGAATGTATAGGTAGACTACAGTGTGTGCATATGCCTTGTGGGACTTCTGTGCTCAAGGGAAGGCAAAGGTGACCTGGGAAATTTGAGACTGTCCTTTCATGCCATCTTGGTCTATCTTTTTTCTGTGCTCAGGTTCATATCACCATCCATCTTTAAACTATGGCCTAGTTGGAACTTGATTCATAATGAAGACTCACACAAAGGTCATAGTTTTGAGGCCTTGTAATGTACTAGTGTAATAGAAAATGGAATTTTCATTTGGGTAGACAAAAGCAGAGCAGCAGTCGTTTGTGGAAATCTCATGCATTAAACCCAGAATCACCCTGTGTCCACACCTCTCCTCAGCTGGAGTGAGCCTTTACTGTGGCTTATATGCAGATGGGAGGGCTTCACATGGGTGAGCATCACCTATTGGCAGTGCAGCTCCATGTCAGTTTATATAATACAGGCAGAGCTTGGGAGCTCTCTGTTTAGAAAGTAGTAAAGCTTGTTTATTTTTTCATCTTTGGAAAACATGGTGACATGGGTATGGGGATATGAAATTTTATGACGTTATCAGTGACTTTGGAGTGTAGTGAGGAGCTGAGCAGTGGCTTTGTGTGCAGGATGCAGAGCAAGGTGTATACGTGCTTGGTGCAGCATGGGGGTGATGGGCCGTGGACAGGGCTGAGATTAGCAGAGGGGAGTGAAGAGCAGGAGGAAGAGGGAAGCAGGTGCCAAGAGGATCAGTGTTGCTGAGGCTACAGAGAGTGGGAACTCCTGCATTATGATTAGGAATCAATTGGTTTGTGGGGTAGGGGTGACATAGTGCAGGTGAGCCCAGAGTTGATTGATGACAGGCAGTCACACCTTCATTTTAGAGGAGTCTCTCTGGCAGCCATGTAGAGAGTAGCAAACAGAAGGAGACAGTGACTAGGTAGCAGACCACTCAGATGACCTAGGCTGAAGGTGATAAAATCCTGGGGCTTTGAGTGTAGAGGGAGAGGGTAGGGTGCCATGACTGGTTGTAAAAGATTCAAATAAACTGTGCACTTTAGAAATGGCTAGAAGGGGACCCATTCTCCAAGGGAATATAGGATGAAAAGAATTAGCAAGATTATCTAATGTTGAATGCTAATATTGACTTTCGTTTTCTACTTTATACTATGTAGATCATTTTTGTGCATAGTGACTAGTTCAGCATTCTACATTGTAATGAGTATTAAATAGCATTTTATTTTGCACAGTTGCACATTATCTATTAGAAGAACTAGTACAGTTGGAATCCCTGTTTCCTTTCATCTTAGTTTAGTGCTGTGCTCTCCTCAAGTATTATTGATCTATCTATGAATTTCCTACATGGCTGAGTCTTTCCTTCCTGCTAGGAGATTTCAAATGACTCAGAGTTATCAACCATTTTTGTGTTATTTTCTCTTGTTCCCTTCCTTTACCTGGAAAACAAAAGGTTAACTAGAATTAAGAAAAACTTACTCATGGAGTGGAATATTACTGATAATAAGTACAGGAAGTTTGATGTGTGTGTGCAGATTACCTTATAGTCTCATTTCTAAAAAAAAAAAATCTGAAACTTAGTGTTTTAGATCAGTTAAGTGAAATGTTTTGTGTAACCTCCACCCACAGTCCTGTGTGTTTTGTGTTAATGCTTTCAGAAGTGGAGGAGTTCCAGCAGGCAGAGAGCACAGCTGCAGCCGACTGTGACTATCTTGTGGTAGGACAGCAGCAGGTGCCCCGGAGCAGCAGCACCTCTGACATCACTGAGCGCTTGTACTCAGATTCTTCTCAAGGTGTGTGGAAGCTTCAGTTGCTTGTTTAACTGGTTGATTAATTTTGAGGACAGGGTCTCCCACTTCTTCTGTGGCAGGCCTGAGACTCATTTTGTTGACTAGGCTGGCTGGCCTCAAACTTGCAGGCCCCTCTTGCTTCTGCCTCCCAAGCACAGGGATTAATTGCCCTATGGCTAACTGAGTCCTCAGTTATTAGCACAAAGCCATGGGTTTGGTCTTGGGATGGGGGTAGGCTGCAGGCAGTATAGCTTATTACATTGATTTTAAGTGGGGGGGGGGGAGAGGGAGAGAGAGAGAGAGGAGAGAGAGAGGAGTTGCATGTTATGTATGTGTTGCTAGTATGTATATGTGCATGTCTGGAGGACAAAGTTGACTTGATGACTTCCAACCTAACCTATTCATTTATTTAGAGGCAAAATGTTTTGCTGATCTTTGACAGCTTACTAGTAGTTCTAAAGAGGCTCTTGTCTCTGCCCTGCCCCAGGTTACAGTCCCGTGCTGCCTCATCCAGCTTTTTACATGACTTCTGGGGATCAGAGCTCAGGTCCTCATGCTTGCACAACAGGCCCTTCACCATTGAGCCGTCTCCCCAGCGCAGGTATGTATTTACCTTTTGACTTGACAGTAAGAATGTGACTTCTGGAAGTGAGACTATGTTGCTGTATAATAGACTGGGAACTAGAGAGGAGTCTGAAGTGACTGGAATAGGAGGGGCCCAGAGTGTTCTCAGAGGAACGACACTTAGTAAATAAAGCACAAGGCAGAAAGAAAGCATGAGAGGCAGGAGGGCCAGGCTGTGGGAAGAGCTGGAGGGGTTGGAATGGGTGTGAAAGCTAGCCAGCTGTGAAGGTTTGTTAGCAGCTCACAGACTCCACTGAGGTGGAAAGGTGCCTTTCCGGAGCCCGCACCAGGTTTCTCCTGCTTTCCAAGGCAACAGGGTGTGGGAGGTGAGGAGACAGACAGTGGATACTCAAGCTGCGGACAGTGCAAGAGTATCTTACAGTAAAGAAACAATTCTCAGTGTGTACAGTGTCCGTCAGTGCATCAGCCATTCCACTTTAGTCCGTCAGTCAGTCAGAAAACACTGTCTTGCTTGTCAGCAGGTTCTCCTGTGTCTTCAGATAGCAGAGTTAGTGGAAGAGGGGGGAAGCTTTTCCTTAGAAACTCCCCCGAAATAAGACATTGTAGTAAAAATAAAGCTGAGAAGATATGTGATCTGAAAACTCTCTGTTCTTTACATGGTTTTGTGTTGATCATTAGGGATATGAGTATATACGTTGCAGTAGAACACTTGCCTGGCATACAGGAAGCCCTGAGTTTAATTTTGGACTATCAGGAGAAACAAAGAAAAAAGAAATTGCCTTAAATATTTGAGAGAATGCACCAGTTTCTTGGGGCTTTCCTCTAAGAAAAATTTTTAATCCTTTCAAGTTTTAACAAAGTTCACCTGAGAAAAGAAAAGCTTCAGTGGTCTAGTGTGCAGTACAGTGTACTTCCTTCCTGAAGAGCTCAGACAGAGCTTATCTAAGGAATTCTATTAGCCCAGGCTAGCCCCGAGCTTGCAGCTGACTCCCCAGCCTCCAGGTGCTAGATTATTGGCATGTATCGCTATACCTAACCAAGAGGAGGTTTTTAAGTTCTCTGACCACATACATGTATGAGGTAATATATATGTGAATTACAATGATTTATGTGTGCAGATTTCAAAAGCAGCATGTTATAAAAGATAAACATGCAATATTTGCTGTGTAAAATTTAAATTAAAGAACTATAAGACTACTTTGATTTTCTTAATTTGGTTTTGATGTTTTTCTAGGAGCTGGTTTTATTTGTTAATTTCTTTCAAATTTATTGGCTCCAGATTATTCATCAGATGCTCTCATAATCTTTTCTTAAATACAGGCTCTGTGGTGGTATTCCTCTTTAAATCATTGACACTGTTTCTGCTTTCTTATGCTAGTCTTTGTATTCAAGCAACACAGAGCTGTCCTGGTGTTCCCTTCCTGTTGCTTCACAGGCCAACCCAGGCAGCCCTTTTGTCCAGTGCTGTCGTCTCCAAGCTTACCTCCCCAGAGCGATGTGCTGCATGCTCCTGTCCAATGTAGTATACTAATGGAACTATGGGCCACAGTGAACAGCTTTCCATCTGCTCTGACTGAAGCCAACTATGGGCTGTAGGCCAGGACTCTGTGTAGATTGGACCCTTAGATGCTGCCAGTGCAGACCCATAATTCAGTACCTTTATGTATCCTATGACATCTGGATACAATGGTTTATCTATCTGTTTCTGCCCCTGCCAGCCTGCCTGCCTGCCTGCCTGCTTGCCTGTCTATCTGTCTCCTATTTTACCTTCTGAAACATTTATCTTATTGTTCTTACCCCTATCTATAGGTCAAAAGGTAGAACATTCACAGAATTTGAGCTCTTCAGAACCCAAGTCTGTTGAAGAGAGTAAAGGACAAGTGACGCATGAACATGAAGGAATAACAGTAAGATTTTTAAGAGAACTTCCCTCTGCTATGATAACCCAGCATAAAGAATACAATGAACTTATTGATAGTAGTTAAAGTTTTCCCCACTTAGATGGATTAGAGGTTCAAATAATCTTGGAGTCACTTACTTGCTTTGTATGTAAAATGCAGTCTTTTCTACAAAGATTGGGATGCAGCATGAAGTAGAATTTACTTCCAGATCTCATGTTGTACAGTTCACTTTTGAGCAGGTACTATAAAATCCTTCATTTCAGAGTCCCATTTCTGTATTTCAGATGGAATGCTGTACCTGATCAGTATTCCTAAAGTATATCTGGTGTGGTTTTGTTTGTTTTTGTAAAGAAGGCATTATTTAAAAACAAATAGAAAATATAAAAACAAACAGCTTATAACTCATTCTTTAAGATAACATCTATTCGTGTTTTCAAACCTAGTGTATATTTATAGAAAACATAGATATTTGAGGAACATAAAATATAAAAGGCCCTTCCCTGGTTCCACTTGCTTAGAAGATTGTTTATGTTTTTAAGAAAGATATGTGCCAGCTTGATTGTATAGATGCTGCTTTGGCCACCAGTTTTGTTGTCATTGTTGTTTGGTTTGGTTTTGGTGTTTTGTTTGATTTTCAAGACAGGGTTTCTCTGTAGACCAGGCTGGAACACAGAGATCTGTCTGCCTCTGCCTCCAAAGTGCTGCAATTAAAGGCGTGCACCATGGTGTTGGCTTTGTTTTCCTCACTCTTTGCATGTGTGCTAATGCAAGTGAGAGATGACCTAAGCCATGTGTTACTTAGTTTCTGACATTTTTAAGTATTCTGTAGGTGCTGTGTTGTTCACTCGGCTGCATGTTTATAGAGTACCTACATGGAATAACATAGCAGTTAACTCATTTGAATTTTCTCTGCTGTAGATAGCTCACTATAAATCTATCACTACTTCCCTCCTCTTCTGTTGATGGCATTTAGATTCTTTAATACAACTTTGTACCTTCTTAGACATTTCGTAAGATCTCCATGTTCAAATGTTTCTTTGTGTGACTATCTAGCAGTAGAATTAATAAATTATACAATAAAAGCTTGTTCTTGTCTATAAAATGATGCTTCTTCCCTAGGGCTCGTGCCCCTTATATCTCTATCAGCAATGTAAAGAATTCTCACGAGCTCCTTGTGTTGTCAGACTTCTGAGAGCTCTGCAAGAGAACTGCATGGGAATGGGGTATCATATTTGAATTTCTTAGATTACTAACAAAGTTTAAATATCCATGTTGATGGGATGTTTATGTTTTATCTGTGAAATGTCAACCAGTGGCTTTTGTATTTTACGCCCCCCCCCCCCATTTACTTGTATTAATTCTGAGTACAGTCTGAATATTGACTCAGGTTTTATTTTGACTGTTTATAACAGACATCTTCCTTATGTGTGGTTGCTTTTTACTCTGATATCTTTGGGTAACACAAATCCTACTTTTTTAAAATTCTCTATTATGGTAGAATTTTTGTGGAATTAAAACATTTCAACTACAAAAGGATAAATATTGCTTTATTTTTATTCTATAAAATTCTTTACTTTTGGTCTTTCATTTCACTTTCAAGTCCTTTATTCACCTTGACGTGTCTCTTGTTTATGGAGGGAGGAGGTCATCCCCCAGCTGCTTATTCTAGGTTTCATTTATTGAATCTAATTTTTCTTTACTGATCTGAAAGACCACATCTCTGTCATATGTATTGTTTCCTGAATATATCAGCCTTCACTGTGTTCCTTGGGTGTTTTTTCTCTGAACAGGACCACAGCATCTTAACAACCACAGTTCTGATTCCTTCTCTTTCTCTGCTGCCCTCTTCTGATGGAAGTTAGTTTTTGGACTACTTTTTGTCTTTCTCGGTGCTATTGCTATGCCTTCTCTCCATCTTGTCTAGTTGTTTCTTGTTGGTCTTTGTCCATGTCCTTAAATGTCACTGCAGAGCATCCAGCATCTAAGTACAGACTTCATATGGTGTATGCATTTGTCTATTCTGTTCTATGCTATGTCTGTGTATCCACAAA
Source organism: Montemys delectorum (assembly GCA_019843815.1). NCBI lineage: Eukaryota > Metazoa > Chordata > Mammalia > Rodentia > Muridae > Montemys > Montemys delectorum. Next base: position 28,314 of record JADRCD010212369.1, on the reverse strand, counting down.
TGCTTTTCTTCTGCTATTTTAGAGAAATCTTGTAATGATGCCTTCAGATACTGCCAACCTTTTATTCAATATTCTCTCTTTTGTTCCAGGATTCTAGATAGAAACAAACTAGACTTTCTTACCCTGCCCTCCAGCTCTTCTAAGCTTCCTTTCATATTATCCATTCTCCTTGGCTCTATGGCTGTAGTCTGGGTTATTGCTTCACCAATAAAAGTGTCCTCTGTCTTTCAGCAGTTCAATAAATCTGACATTTGGAGCAAGCCTTGGAGCTCCAGAATGCAAGCAGAGTTTCCTTTGGATGTAGTTTTGCACTTGGAGGGGTTTGGGCTGTCATACTTCCCTTGAGGTAGTGTTTTGTTTTGTATGCTTTTGCCTCACTAGTGTACTTTATGCTTCAGAGTTCAAATGCATTAAGTAGATCTTGTAGTGTCTAATAATCTCTTGTTACTTGGACATTTTTATTTTCTTATCTTTTATACATTTAACGTGCTCACAAATTCTAATTCTAGATTCTGTATCTGATTTGCTGAAATCATCTGGGGATCTAAATCTATCTCCATTTTTTTTTCTTTTACTGTTATGCCTGGTGGTTTGTTTCCTAAGTTTTTGATGATCTTTGTTATGTTACCTATTAGGCTGATCTAAATCTGTGGAAAACTCAAGTGTCTACCTTAATGAGGACTTTGCAGGAATACATTTGTATTTTCATTTTTAAGTAATCAGGAAGTGCCACTTTGGTCCTGATTCTCAGTCTTGCCACTAGCAGTGATAGCACTGGCTTTACTCTTAGTAGGGCATTGGATTGACTGAGCAGTCCCTTTCCTGCACATAGAGCTTGCTGATTACCAGTCCATGCTTCCTGCCTTGAGTCCCTGCTGCCTTCCTTCTACCACTTTATATCTATAGCCTTCTTGAACTGCTTTTCTGTAACTATCAGCCGATTAAGGTAACATTTTATTTTACATACTTTTCACACAGGGTATAGGCTTATGTACCCTATTATTTCTTTTGTGTATGTTTTGTCCCTCCAAGCAAACTGTAGATTTCTAGAGAATATAGGTTGCCTCCTGGTTTTTTTCATTCTTTGTGGCCACAAAGTTCTATAGTGCATTAATAGGAAGATTCTGAGCAGCCCTTTGAAAGTCTGGGTGGAGTGTGTACTTTTCCTACCCACACATTTGAGGGGGCTCAGGCCTCCTGGAGAACTGTGTGACTGTGTGTGCATTTGATTAGAGAAGCAAACAGAACTTCAGACTAAACCACTTCTGCAGGATTTAACATCCCTTCTTAGTATATCCACTCAGCTGCATTAGTTGACCAAGTAGAGAATATGAATTGGAGTTTCAAATCTTGAGAAACATGTAACTTAATTATACTAGTCTGTGAACATACCCTTCAAAAGGGAAAAAATATTCAGTGTTTTGTTACTATTATTGCTTCTTTTATTTAAAAATAGGCTAGGAACATAACAGTCTGGTAAAAGTTTCAACTTTCTGGTAATGAAAGCAGCATTTCTTTTCGTCTGAAGATCTTGGTTCGAAGGAGCAGCAGTCCTGCCGAGCTGGATCTGAAGGATGATTTACAGCAGACCTATGGGAGATGCAGGGAAAGACAGAAGAGTAAGTTTCAGGAAATGGGGTCTGCGAATGCCTGCTGCAGAGTAGGCCTGTTTTAATTTCCTCTTCTTTTCTAAGTGAAGTGGTTATCTTGTTAGTAGAGAAGAGCTGGCTGTGGAGAATATTTTTGATTGGGATCTTAGAAATTATGTAGTTAATCCAGATAGTAAAACAGTTTCTGTTAGTTGCCTATACCTGAGAGGCCTGTCTCTCTATCCCTGGGCCTTTATCCAGGTGAGAAGAACAAGAGGGACTTTGGGGAGTGGACAGACGAATAAGGAAAAGCTACCTTTCCCACAAAGTCCCCACAGGGAAGGAACACAAAGCTTCCGAGGTACACGGAAGCCAAAGGACAAGTGTGTGAATATGAAATCTCATCCTAAGGTGTTATCACATGCTACAAGGTCTGGGCCTGTGCTGGGCTCTCCTGCCCTCAGGTTACCTCTTGTCAGTGTAGCAGAATGGCAGCCCCTGCACACCCAGGCTGACCCTTGCTGGAGTGTCATGCAGCTTTCTCATGCACTGCCTTCACCTCCAAGGACTGTAGCTCTACAGAGAATGCTCTGTGAGACCCAACCCATAGCTCACCTGCATACTGAGACAACTGCCAGTTCTTTGCAAGCGGATAGAGGACAACAGTAGAGACGGCATAGCTGAGGGCCATCAGCAGTGGAAGGAAAGGCTTCAAGCAGCTGGGCTGTCTAGACTTATCCTGTGCCCAATTAAATAAATAACCACATAAGGCTTAAAATCTCTGCATAATTACATTGTGATAAATTAAAATTTCTAGTGTTTAAAGGAGAAAATTTCCAGTAGTAGTAGTAGGACACTTCATTCCAGAATCTGTCTGCATGCTGCAGCCTGATTTAACTCTAAACACTGGGCTTGAAATAGCAGGGTGACCATGCAATGCTATAAAATCAGTTACTACCATACTCCTCTTGTTTCTCACCATCTCCTCATATTATGGATGGATCTTAATGGGAACTAGGACTTGGTGTAACTTTGGGGCACATGGAATAATTGAGCAATAACAGTGACCAGAATATTACTTCTTAAAGCCTATTAATGCCCTATACTTGGAAGATTTAGATTTGTTAAGCACATATCTATCAGGGACACTACTGAACCCCAACCAGGTTCTTCAAGTCCCACCCAAACCCCTGAGCAAATCTGTCATCTGGGCAAGTGTTACTTACATAGAGATAGTTTTGAACCTTATCTTCATATACCTGTGGTCTCAAACTTTGGTTCTCTGTGTGCCAGGTGAAAGTACTGGTAGTGACATAGCTGTGGGCTACAGCAATGAAGCAGAACTACCTGTGAGCCCGTGGCAGGCCTGTGAGGAGGATCCGGACCTGAGCACTCCCACAGATGCTGTGGCTGACTCTGACGCCCGCCATTGGTTACAACTGAGTCCTACTGATGCTTCAAACTTAACAGGTAACTCTGTTTGAAAAGGATTATTGCTGTAAAGAGGAAATCCCAGAGTTCCCCACTCAAAGCCCTAGGCACAGTGAAATGGGTGCCACTTTTACCTATATTGGAATTGCAGCTTCAATACCATGCTTACAATTGCTTGTGAATTCTTAGAGTCTTGGATGGAGAGAGGTTTGCAATAAGGCAGATGTGGAGGGGAGCCTGCCGTGCTTATGACCACTGTCTACCATAGGAAGAAGTGATGGTGCAGAAAAATACTATATTTTGTCTAGCTTGCATGTACCACACATGTAGAGCAAGGAGCTTGATTATCTTACTATTTGATTCTTTAATTATCATAAAAGATTTTGAATATATAATATAAAATTATGACATATATGTGGGGTGATTGGCAATAGTAACAGAATGAACAACAGTGGGTTATTGCTACCCAGTTTAAGATCTAGAAGAATATCCGCATCAGTGAGGTTCCAGAATCCCTGTTATCTTCTTCCAGCAGCTTGCAATGCTGGCCCCATTTTTTAAAAAGAATAATTTCTGGAACTAGTCCAGTGGGTAAGAGTGCTTGTTGTGATAGTTTGAGAGCTGGGTTTGAATCCCCAGAACCCATGTAAAAAGCCAGGTATACAGGTTTCCAATTCTACAAAAAGAAAATTTTACCAAAAAATCCAAATTTACAAAAAAATTTATACTGCAGAAGCTCACAGAAAAATGGTATTCATCTGGAAAACAACCAAGAAACAACATTGGGAAAGGTCAGGTAATGGATGACATGTATTGGGAGGTGTTTGACCTGAGACTTCAGCCATCTCATCCTTAGTATGTTTTTAAATGCTTTACTGTCTTACTAGTAATGTACCTATCTAAAATAAACAAGAACTGTCAAAAGAATAAAGCCTCTGAGCCCAGCTTCTGGTGTTTGCCCTGTTGTCTCAAAGAGAAGCTGTGCTCCAGAGAAGATATGCAGTTGACCATAGGCAGAGTGTCAGGGTAGTGCTGGGGGAGGCAGGGTTAGGTTTATAGCTGGTTTGTCTTCTCCTTCCCCTTTTCATGGACTTTGCAATGTCAGTGTTTATATGAATATGACCTTGACTTGCTCTTCCTGAATAAAGAAGTTATTAATTGAAGAACAGAAACAAAACGTGAGTGCAGCTCTTCAAGCCTTTAACTTCAGCATTGTGGGCAGAGACAAGTTGATCTTGGAAACTCACTTACCAGCTAGTCTAGCAGAAAAGCCAAGCTTTCTAATGCAATGAAAGGCTCAATTTTAAAGGATTAAAGTACAGACTGATAGAAGAAGATACCCAACTTCTGGCTTCTTCATGCATGCACATAGGTATGTGCACGCCCATCCATGAACATACACCACCCATACCATGCAGACCTAAGTAAATAAATAAATGATCTCATATTTCCCACTGGGCATGGTGGCACACACCTATAATCCCAGCAGTTAGGATGTGAGCCAGGAAGCACTTACAAAATAAAAACCCACTTTTTAAAATGCTAAAAATCACACAAAAGTACAAATAAAGCCTAAATTTCATTACAAATGATTTTTCTTAATCAAGCAAACTTTAATTTTCATTGTGATATAAAACCAAAGTTAACCAGTATCTGATATTTTTGCAAATCCTTAAAATTATAACATTAAAGTGTCATTCAGTCAGCATAAATGGTATTTATATACATAAAGTATAGAATTGGTAATGATCTTGATGTCAATTCTGTGAACTTATATAAGATTTAAGACTTCTAATTCTGAATGGCAAGCAGGCTAAATCTCTCCATTTCTGTTTCGTGAGACCCAGAGAAGTCATCCTCCCAACCTCTTTTCCCTACATATATTAAAAAATACTAGTAAGTGCCTGAGGCAGAATTGGCCTCCAAATGCTGGGCTGTCTCTGCACTCCCCACTATATCACAGCTAGAATAATAGCTGGGAAGACCTTTGAACTGCTGGAGAGTTGTTAATGCATTTATTTAGGGCCATTGTATAAGAGATCTCTGCCTGATGGTACGATAGATCTAATGCTCATTCTTACTTGAATGTTCTTAAAGGTGAACCAGATGCAATTATTTTTATTGAAAGGAAAGAAAATTGGATGAGTGCTTCTTTTGTTTGTCCTTGGAAAAGATTAGTTTTGATCCCATTTCAGAGTATGCATCTGACTGCTTAGTGTAGTGAGCTGTGTAACTCTGTATGGTGCACCATGTTGTGATTAACTCCTCCAAATACTTTGTTCTTCTTTGAAATACTAAGTGGAGACTCAGTACACATAGTTCAAGAGTTCATCTTGTCAGCTGTGGAAAGTACAAACTGTAATATGATGAGGCTTAGGGATTATCACAGTTCTGAACTTAACTTTCTGATCTTAAGAGAACAATTTCCTCATTTAAAAAAAAAAGAAGGCAACAAAACTCTTGTTAACTGGATTTTTAGGAGATACAGAAAGAGCAAGCCATCTGTGGGCTTGGGTGTGTGGCTCAGTGGTAGCATTTGCCTAGCATGTGTCAGGCCCTGGGATTGATCACCAGCACTACAGAAAGCAAACAGAAAGTGTTGTGTTTCTCACGGAATAATCCTACCCATTATCAGCTTCTTAGAATGAAGAAGGCAAGAGTTGGGAGGTGGGGTGGAGTGTCAGCTAATAGGCTACTTTCATATTTACACACTGTTTAAATCATTTCGTGTTACTGAAAGCAATGGCTAAGTTTATTATGCATTGTTCTAAAATATACCTGGGCTATGTTTAATCAGGTCTATTAAAACATGTAAATAAAATGGTGGTAGTTAGGAAAAATTGTCTCTGAACACAGGTGTCACATAGGGAATCATCAAGTTTAGTCAAGAAATAGAGGGAAAAAACCGTGGGAACAAGCTCTGTTGTCTTTTCAACAGGAAAAACAAGGCAAGGTAGGATAAGCAGTCTGTTGTAAGTGAACTCAGTAGACTCTATACACTGCTGTCTAGTTGACTGGCATCTGGCCCTGGTATGGGAAAGGCAGGAGTAGATGGGCTGATCTGTCAGAGCCCAAGGTGGATAAGCAGGGAAGACGCTTGTGTTACGTATGAAAAGCCCATACTCTCAGTGAGAGAGGAGTTTGCTATTTCTACAGTAAAGTAACACCAGGAGGGGCAGTCCCTCGCTCAGATGCAAGGCCCCAGGGCCATAGCTTTAAGAGTACAGAAAGTGAAAAGATGCAGTAATACAGACATAGGGCTGCTCTGGCAGTAACTCAGAAGTGTGGAGGATCTGTGGCTCTGCTTCTGCACTCAGCATTGTTTCTGAGTTTATCCTTTAGTTAACGGAGAAGCTTGTGATCCAGAAGTACAGATTTAGATACTGTGAGAAGTATAAGAAAATGCGTGGTGCTGAGGAGATGCTCTTTGCCATGCACTTGTCATGCAACATACAGACTGTAGTTAGGTGCCTAAATCCCCCAGGAAAACCAAGTAAGTCTACCAGTCCCTTGTAATCCCAGCACTCAGGAGACAAAGATGAGGGGCCCAGTGGAAGCTGGCACTTAGTCTAAGTAGAACTGGCGAGCTCTGGGTTCAGAGATTCCTTCTCAATAAATAAAGTGGAGAGAGTGATTGAGAAAGACCACCAATGTCAACCTCAGTCCCCCATATGCACTCACACTCACATACATGCTTCTACATATGTGTAAGCATATACGTGTACATACACACATACACACATACACACACACACACACACACACACACACACATATACATGTGATAAAAAAAAGATGAATGAGTCACATCTACTGATCTCTTAAGAGTTTACAACCAAGAAGGAAGCTGTGTCCTGGTTATCTCAGATGATGGGGTAAATGTTCTGTAGTTTATATAATGAAAGTTAAAATCTTAGGATTCTTAGACAAAATCATTTGATATAAACTTCAGAACTTAGTCCTCACAGGTGTGGCATTGTGGTATGTGATAGAGGGTCTTCTGTACCTAGCAGGGAAAGAGTGTACTATTCAGTGGGTCCCTGTATGATAAGTATTTAGCCATGGCGGAGTAAAAGAAATAGAATCCCTATCTCACATTATACCTGAAGTCAGTTCCAAGGTATAGAATTCTTAAATATGAAAAGGAAACTCTAACACACTTTGAAGAAAATGCCTCCCAAAATAGTAAGAGTGAGAGAGGAAGTAAAAACCCCACCTATGTGGTCTTGGGGTAGAGAGAGTTTCTCAGTGACAAAGGAAAACAAGCAACCAAGAGCTGACCCTAAGAAATGTGGTGAGACTGCAGCCTCAGCAAGTTGGAAACTTTCAAAATCAAGGGGATTTTAAAAATTATTTGACTAATCAGGACCCCAAAAGACAAAGCCCAACTTTGATGATCATTCCTTTCCAGGTCCCTATCAGATTTAATATAAGATTTGATAATAGATAGCCGATGACTGACTTTGGGTGGGGCCAGTGTCTTCTGATGGATTATCATCTCCAGTCTGGAAGATTGGAGCAGATTATCTGTTGTGTGTACGTACAGAATGCCCCTGACTATCAAGACTGTGTAGATAAGAGAGGCCCTTAGTAAGTAACCCAAACCAATGAACAGGTATGCTTTAAGCTTTAGATAATTATTTAGCTAAAAATATTAATTAAATTTTAACCTTAAAATCATCATGTAATGTAGTTTCAGATCTCTTTTAGTTAATTTATTTATCATTGACCTACATCCAAATGTCCCTTACAGGAAATCTTTTAATTACAGTTGTAGATGTGAATTGAACACTGTTCCCCTACACTGAAGTTGATTTGTAGAAACAGTTTGTCAGTGTTCTCTGTCATTACACACATTTTGGGTGTTTTACCAGCCTCTGATATGCTTGTATATTATGAAATAATATAAAGTAAATAGTAAAAGCTACACTGGCATGGGCAAACCACCTTTTAAAGTCTGAACTGAGATTAGACAGTAATAAAAGTAGGTGAGGGAAGGGTGGCACCATGCAGCATAGTGCCAGCTTGTACCCTGATCTTCTGATCCCTGAGCTGGGCACCTGGCTTTTCTGTCCCTATAGTTAAGATGTTAACAAGAGTCCGAGAGGTGATATCATTGATTTTCAAAGAAAAAGGCTTTCCTTTGCTCAAACTCTGTCAACTCTATGTAAAATTACAGCTGTATTAACTGGTTCTTTGGTCATAAGTACCTATTTGCCAGTTAAAAATCTGTTCAATATTTTTAAATTTCTAAATTTTATATTTATCTGCTATAATCATATATTTAGAGAAGGATGGTAAAATTTTACATATGTTTAAGAGTTCATACTTCAGTATTTTTAAAGGCCTCTATATAACATTTAGAAACAAAATGACATAGGCTACTAATGAAATTAAAGCAAATATTTGGTATTTTGGAAGTGAACATGGAATTTTCTGAAATCTCTTAAATCCCCATTTTTAATCAAGCGTTCCTTCATTGAGGACCCGTCTACATGTAAAATGTCAGCATCTGTTCTGGAACTCATGCCACCAGCCGGATAATTTTGGGCAAAAACACTTTAGCTCATTAAAATCTTCACAGTAATATTGAAGAATGAACACAGTCTCTTGAAAACCTCCTAAAGAGCTCAGCGTATTTTGATGGAGGGGGCGTTGCCTATGATTTTAATCTCTGAGACAAGAATGATTCCTGAATCAAAGCAGGATTGAAACACATTTTTTTGTGCAGATTCTTAGAAACTGAGGGTCTGGTTGGTGGAGACACAGCAGTGCAGGTGGTGAGTGAGTGCCCAGCTCCATGCATGTGGAGTTGTCACTTCAGCAAAGCAGCAGTGTCACTGGGATGCTGCGGCTGGTCTCACTCTGTATGACTGCATTCGTAAAGTTGGGGAATTGGGATGAAGCAAGGCTATGAATCACCTAATTGTCTAACCCACCACTAAGAAATTGAAGCAATATGGCAATCTTATTGAGAGAAATAAATGTCATATCATGCTCCTTATTCACTTGAGAGCTTGTGTTGATTCATAAGCATTCATTAAAGCATCCTCATGTCTTTGCAAACAGCAGCTGCTTGGTACTATACTTGATTTTACATGAGAAGACTCTTCTGAGGCTTTATAAAAGTCAGAAATGAAGAGGACTCACGATTACGCTTCACCCTTTGTGCCTTCAGTTTTCTAGCCATGGCTTGTAGGAATTCCAGTTTGGATGGCTATATATGTTAATGTGTCTTCTCCATGGAGTATATGGTGCTCCTCTGGAAGGAATAGACTCTTTTTCCCCTAAGAAACATCAGTGCTTCCATGGACAGCCTTCCCATGACACCACCTGTCATCCTTGCTGAATCTTTTGTCTCAGTGCCTGGGGAGCTTTCCATCACTAGCATAAAAAGCTGTTGGCTCCATCTTGGACCTGCTTTCTGCTTTTCAAATTCACTCCTCTGGCTCCTTGTTGACCCGCTTAGCCCCTCCTCAGGTACATATGGAGATGTGTTTCATTTGCTTAGACAAAGCCTTTAAAAAATGCAGAAATCAGTCCATCCTCATTTGTGTGGGATAAATGCTAGAATAATTTTGGAATAATTATATAAATAAGAAGAGAATAATAATAAATTAGAGAGGGAAAATACTGGCAGAAATGGGAGAACTCAGTAAATTCTCATCAAAGACTCAAAGGAGAAGCAGAACAAAGGTGACTTAAACAGAAAGCATAAAGATTTAGAAATAAGTCAAACATATTAGCTACCACAATAAATGTAAATGAGTTCCTTAAAGAAGAGAAGACCACCAGTGTAGTTGTGGGTGGACAGCTGGGTAAAATATAAAGTAGAAGTTATCAGCAGGAGCAATAATTCTACATTTACATGCACTTCCCAGCCTCCAGACATATAAAGAAATTACTGATAAAACCATTCTCTTTTTTTTTTTTTTTTTTTTTTTTTTTTTTGGTTTTTCGAGACAGGGTTTCTCTGTGTAGTCCTGGCTGTCCTGGAACTCACTCTGTAGACCAGGCTGGCCTCGAACTCAGAAATCCGCCTGCCTCTGCCTCCCAAGTGCTGGGATTAAAGGCATGTGCCACCACCGCCCGGCAATAAAACCATTCTCATAGGAAGAAATATGAATATAAACTGCCATTAATTGATGAGTTAAGCAAAAAAAATACTAATAAGAATAAGCAAACATAATACACTTAGCTCAGTTGAGTGGACATGTGTGCATAGTTATATTTGGCAGACGTATAGTTTTTTTAGAAGATTTTTAAAAAAGATTTAAAATAAAAAGATTTTATTTTATGTATATGAGTACACTATAGCTGTCTTCAGACACTCCAGAAGACGGCATCAGATCCCATTACAGGTGGTTGTCAGCCACCATGTGATTGCTGGGATTTGAACTCAGGACCTCTGGAAGAGCAGTCAATGTTCTTAACCACTGAGCCATCTCTCCAGCCCCAGAGGTGTATAGTTTTTTAACTTAACAGCTAAGATACATACTCTTAGAAATTACACAGAACATTAACATTTTGGCCAATTTGTATCAACAGAGATACCTGATTTGTACTACAACGTATCCTGTGATTATAATGAAAAAATAATAACAAAAATTTTAAAAAGGAAAATAAGAAACTAGAAACCAGACTTCAAATAAAACAGTGCTTATTATATTATACTCTTTAGAATGTAGCTGAACTCTTATGAAGGACACGATATGGCCTACTTTACATGTATGTAAGTGAAATATGACATGTGTGTCCTATTCCAAAATTAAAGGGAAAGATAGCATATTGCCACAGAACATGAACTGAAAAGCTAGTAAAACTAAAGGTTACATGAGTATACTAGAAAGTAAAAAAAGAAAATACAAAACAAAACAGGCAACAACCTAGAAACATTCTCTATAAATATTCACAAAGCTAGATTGATCAAGGAAAGAGTCTAGTCAGAGCCTCATTCAGACTCTCTTCCCAAATGATTCTAGATTGTTTCACATTGACCTTTAAAACCAACTATCACAAATACTGTGAGAAAAACACCAGACAGCTCCCAGCTAAGGAGCAGTTTATACAAACAATATCTGACCAGTACTCCTTGAAACTCTGAGGGCTGTCAGAACATAAAAGCCTAAGAAACGACTACAGTCTAGTTGGCTATAGAGATGTGGCAAGTATTGTTTCTATTTGCCATTATAGTTACAGTTGGGTAAAAAATTCAGTAAAAGCAAAGGAACTCTACAGGATGCAGAGGTGGCTTACTCTGTTGATAAAGCGCCTGTTGTGCAAGTGTGAGGATAAGAATTTGAATCCCAGAACCCACATAGAAGCCAGGTTTGGTGGTGTGTACCTGTGATCCCTATAATCCTTGAGGACATGGGAAGTAGAGACAAGACAATGAATGCCAGCAGCTCATAGGATGTATAAACAACAGTGAATAAGAAAGCCTGCCTCATACAAGATGAAAGGCAAGGACCAATACTCCAAAGTTATACTCTGAAACGACAAATGTGCCTAAATTTTTGGGCACGCGCATGCGCGCGCGCACACACACACACACACACACATATACATGCACACACACGAATTTGTGTGTGTGTGTGTGTGTGTGTGTGTGTGTGTGAGATTTTACTTTGTGGGTTTTTTTTTTTGTTTTTTTTCGAGACAGGGTTTCTCTGTGTAGCCTGTCCTGTCCTGGAACTCACTCTGTAGAGCAGGCTGGCCTCGAACTCAGAAATCCTCTGCCTCTGCCTCCCAGGTACTGGGATTAAAGGTACTTCGTGTTTTTTTTTTTTTAATTAAATTAATTTATTGTTTTACACTCCATATTCCACCACCCCCCCACTCTCCCACTGCTCCATAACCCACACCTCCTCCCCAACCCCTGTTTCCACATGGATGACTCCACCCCCCACCCCACCTGACTTCTAAACTTCCTGGGGTCTCCAGTTTCTTGAGGGTTAGGTGCATCACCTCTGAATGAACACAGACCTGGAAGTCCTCTACAGTATGTGTGTTGGGGGCTTCATATCAGCTGGTGTATGCTGCCTGTTTGGTGGCCCAGTGTTTGAGAAACTTCGGGAGTCTAGATGAATTGAGACTGCTGGTCCTCCTACAGGATCGCCCTTCTCCTCAACTTCTTTTAGCTTTCCCTAATTCAACAGCAGGGGTCAGCAGCTTCTGTCCCTTGGTTAGGTGCAAATATCTGCATCTGACTCTTTCAGCTCCTTGTTGGGTCTTTCAGAGTGCTATCATGGTAGGTCCCTTTTTGTGAGCCCTCCATAGCCTCAGTAATAGTGTGAGGCCTTGGGACCTCCCCTTGAACTGGATCCCACTTTGGGCCTGATGCTGGACCTTCTTTTCCTCAGGCTCCTCTCCATTTCCATCCCTGTAATTCTTTCAGACAGGAACAATTATGGGTCAGAGATGTGACTGTGGAATAGCAACCCCATCCCTCACTTGATGCCCTGTCTTTAATTATAAATAAAGCTTAGACATTAATACTGTTTTTGTACTGGCCTGTTAATTGTAATAAATATTTTAATGTGAGAAGCTGATAACAGAGAAACTAGTATGGATTATATGGGTGTTATTTGTATTTTTTCATAAATCTCCAACAGTTTTTAAACATAATGCCTATTTTAAAAAACATAAAGAACAAATTGTTAAATAAAAATGTATTAATACTAAACAAAAAATTTAGGGGTTGGAAAAATGGGCTCAACATTAAGAGCACATGCTATTCTTGTAGAGACCCTGATTCCATTCCCAGCACCCACATAGTGGCTCACACCCAACTGTGACTCTAATCCTTGGAGTTCCAATGCCTTCTTCTGACCTCCTTGAGTACCAGGCACACACATGATATATGTACATACATACAGCAAAACATTCATAAACATAAAGTGAATAAATCTTCAAAAAATTTAAAAGAAGTAAATGAAATGAGTAGCTTTTACAAATAAGGTAAAACTGGGTGTCTTAGTCAGGGTTTCTATTCCTGCACAAACATCATGACCAAGAAGCAAGTTGGGGAGGAAAGGGTTTATTGAGCTTACTTCCACATGGCTGTTGATCACCATAGGAAGTCAGGACTGACACTCAAGCAGGTCAGGAAGCAGGAGCTGACACAGAGGCCATGGAGAGATGTTTCTTACTGGCTTGCTTTCCCTGGCTTGCTCAGCCTGCTCTATTATAGAACCCAAGACTTCCAGCCCAGAGATGACACCACCCACAATGAGCCCTATCCCCTTGATCACTAATTGAGAAAATGCCCCACAGCTGGGTCTCATGGAGGCACGTCTCCAACTGTCTTAGTCAGGGTTTCTATTCCTGCTCAAACATCATGACCAAGAAGCAAGTTGGGGAGGAAAGAGTTTATTGAGCTTACTTCCACATTGCTGTTGATCACCAGAGGAAGTCAGGACTGGAACTCAAGCAGGTCAGGAAGTAGGAGCTGATGTAGAGGCCATGGAGAGATGTTCCTTACTGGCTTGCTTCCCCTGGCTTGCTCAGCCTGCTCTCTTATAGAACCCAAGACTTCCAGCCCAGGGCTGGCACCACCCACAAGGAACCCTATCCCCTTGATCACTAATTGAGAAAATGTTCCACAGCTGGATCTCATGGAGGCACTACCCCAACTGAAACTCCTTTCTCTGTGATAACTCCAGCCTGTGTCAAGTTGACACACAAAACTAGCCAGTACAATTGACCCCTTGTCAACTTGACACACAAACACATCACTATTAAGCCTCAACCCTTATGTTCTTATTCATCCCCAAGATCTAAAGTCCCACAGTCTTTACATATTAAAAGTTCAATCAATTTAAAATGTCTAATATCTTTTAAAATTCAAAGTCTCTTAACTGTGGGCTCCACTAAAATACATTCTTCCTTCAAGAGGGAAAAATATCAGGGCACAGTCACCATCAAAAGCAAAACCAATGTCTGGGATCCAACTCATGATCTTCTGGGCTCCTCCAAGGGCTTTGGTCACGTCTCCAGCTCTGCCCTTTGTAGCACATATCTTGTCTTCTGGGCTCCAGATGCCTGTACTCCACTGCTGCTGCTGTCCTTGGTGGTCATGGTACTGGCATTCCCAAAACACTGCTGTAACTAGGCTTTACCAATAGCCTCTCATAGACTGTCTTCATGGTGCCAAGCCTCAACTCCTTTGCATGACACCTTCAGTCCTGGGCCATCAATTGCAAACTGAGGCTGCACCTTCACCAATGGCCTTCCATGGCCTCTCACTGTGCCGAGCCTCAGCTGCTCTTCATGACCCCTTTGTGCTGTCAAAACCAGTACCATGTGTGTGACTCTTACACATTACCAAGTCCTGCTGCAGCACAAAGTACAACCTTGGCTATCTCTGGAACACAACCTCTTTGTGCTCTCAGAAAACACTTCCCAGAAATTATCACCTCAGTGATGCTGGTCTCTTCTTAATCACCGCTAATTTCTTAGCTCCAGCTAACCAGCATCAAGAGTAATGCAAAGTTTTCACTTTAGTAGTTCTGGTATCTTGTTAATCACAGCTGATACTTCAGCCCCAGCTAACCAGAACCACAGAATCTTCACAATCAAAACAACATGGCCCTGATAAGAGTCTTTAATCTTCCCTTGAAATTTCACAAGCCAGGCCTCCATCTCTGCACTGTTCTCAACATGATCTTCCAAGCTCCTACAAAACATCCCACAGAGTTCTTAACAGCCAGTGGCTCTTCTAGCTCAAAGTTCCAAAGTCCTTCCACAATCCTCCCCAAAACATGGTCAGGTTGTCACAGGAATACCCCACTCCTGGTACCAATTTGTCTTAGTCAGGGTTGTTATTCCTGCACAAACATCATGACCAAGAAGCAAGTTGGGGAGGAATGGGTTTATTGAGCTTACTTCCACATTGCTGTTGATCACCAGAGGAAGTCAGAACTGGAACTCAAGCAGGTCAGGAAACAGGAGCTGATGCAGAGGCCATGGAGGGATGTTTCTTACTGACTTGCCTCTCTTGGCTTGCTCAGCCTGCTCTCTTATAGAACCCAAGACTTCCAGCCCAGGGCTGGCACCATCCACAAGGAACCCTATCCCCTTGATCACTAATTGAGAAAATGCTCCATAGCTGGATCTCATGGAGGCACTTCCCGAACTGAAACTCCCTTCTCTGTGATAACTCCAGCCTGTGTCAAGTTGACACACAAAACCAGCTAATATACTGGGTCTAGTGGCTTATGCCTTTAATCCCAGCACTCAGGAGACTAGGATAGATGGAGCTTTGTGTATTTGTGGACATCTTGGTCTACCTATGGAGTTCCAGGACAACTAGCACTGCACAGTGAGACCCTTAAGCAAAAAACAAGTAAAGAAATTAATGAAAAGGCTGTTTATCCCCCCTCTCCTTTCACCCTGTTGCAACTGTAATGGCAATACCTGTCATCTCTCTATACCCTTCAACTAGACTGTAGTCGTTTCTTAGGCTTCTATGTTTCTGACAGCCTTCAGAGTTTCAAGGATTGCTAAGTTGTGTCTATCTAGTTAACAAATATAGATAGCCCCACTTGTTCCCTCAAGTCCTTAAGCCACATCCAAAGAGCTGTTAAGTAATTCCACAGGACACAGGTGACAGGGGAAAGATAGTAACAACCAATTTTTAGAGATAGCAAAGAAGATGGGACATTCTAGATAGAACAGCCTTAACTCTTGTCAGTATCCCTGGTAGTTTTACTGAAATCATTTTAATTGGAGGGATAGCCATTTTAGGCCTACCTAAACAGGAGGCTGTGATGGGTCGAACACAGGAAGCCAGTGCATTGATTTCAGAATTGGTAGTTGAGCACGGTGGCTCTCATCCTATAATCCCAACATTTGGGAGGCTGAGGCAAGAGGAGTGCTGGTAGTTCTAGGCTAGCCTGAATTACAAGGTGAGTTCTAGGCCAGTCTAGGGTAAAGAGTGAGTTAGATTCCAAACAAAACAAAACAAAACAAACAAAAAATTCCCCCCCAAAATACAAAACAAACAACAACAACAACAACAACAAAAAAAAACAGAAGAAAAAGAATTTTCACTGCCCACAAGCTGCTGACTTTATTGTAGATGATGAAGTAAGCAGAGGACAGGTACAGCAGCAGTGACCACCATGAACTAAGTACTGGAATTAAGTAATGCTGTCTTAGCAGCCATCCATTAGACTGAGTACAGGGTCCCCAATGAAGGAGCTAGAGAAAGGACCCAAAGAGCTGAAGGGTTTTCAGCCCCTTAGGACGAACAACAATATGAACTAACTAGTACTCTCAGAGCTTCCAGGGACTAAAACACCAACCAAAGGATACACATGGGGGGACTCCTAGCTCCAGCTGTATATGTAACAGAGGATGGCCAAGTCAGTCATCAATGGGAGGAGAGGCCCTTGGCCCTGTGAAGGTTCTATGCCCCAGTGTAGGGGAATGTCAGGGCCAGGAAGCAGGAGAGGGTGGGTTGGTGAGCAGGGGGAGGGGGAGATAACAGGTTTTTTTTTTTTTAATTTTATTTATTTTTCTTTTTGGGGGAGGGGAAACTAGGAAAGGAGATATCATATGACATGTAAATAAAGAAAATATCTAAAAATTAAAAAAAAATGTAATGCTGCCTTGGAAACAAAGGGATTGGATTAGATAAGAGGTTAGAGCTTAGCTAGAGAGAGCTTTTTAGGAAGATCATTTCCTGGAGTTTGAGTTCCAGGAATAAGAAAAATACATAAGCTGGGTGTTACAAAAGTAACTTTTATTCTCCTGAAGCAATTGTTGTCTTGAAGGCTTGCAGCCCCATTCTGCTAACCTAGGCCTAGTCCTGGAAGCTTCTAGCCTCTGTACAATCTTACCTAGGCCTAGAATGTTTTCAGACTCTGAGACTTACTGCTGAATAAGCTCACCCTTTCTAGTTCATTCCAAATTTTGGCTGGCTGGTTCAGCTCTTCTGGCTCAAACTCCTCTCCAAGCTGACTGATTCAATCTAGCTTCTCCCAGTTTCTGACTGCTAACTTTAGCAATCTGTTCTAATCTTCTGACTCCTTTTTCCCTTTCTCTAACCTGTCTCTGTACAACTGTTGCAGTAAAACTTTGCCTTCTGTCTCTGCACTGCTCCCTTAAGTACCTTCCCTTTCATCTCTCTTTTTCATGAAAGTTGGGCTTATCCTAGTCTGTCAAATCTTTCTCTGATTTGTCACTCAATTAGATATCACTTTCAAACAGGGGTGCTTTCTTCTACAAACTAACTACATTGTTTGGAATTAAAGATGTATACTAAGGGCTTATCTGTATTCCAGCCAGCCAGAATTATTAAAGGTCTGTGCTAAGGGCTGAGCCACACCACAACTAGAAACATTTTTTTTTTTCAGTAAAAATAACACTATCTTGGGGTTCACAGTGTGATCAAATATCCTGCAACAAGGCATTGTTGTATATCTCTGTAATCCAGAACTCAGGAGGCTGAAGAGGCTAGATTCAGGCCAATCTGAGGTACAAAGCAAATTGGGATTCAACCTGGGCTGTCTAGTAAGATGCTGTATCAATAACAACAAAAACAACAAATATATACATACAGCTTTTGGTTGGCTTAGCAAGAAGTAGAACTTCACTCCCGAGCTCAATATCCAGGACTCATATTGTAGCAGAGAACTGAGTCCTGCAAACTATTCTCTGACCTCCACATGTCTATCATGGTGTCTGTATATCCACACACATACACAGATATGCACATGCCTAATAAGTAATTTTTAAGCCTTAACCTACAATACAAAATACCAGTGTTCAGAGCATGATGAAACTCAGCAGGCATCATACCTATATGGACTAAGTTTCTACTGAGCCCTGAGCACATGGAACTGTCAGGAAGGCTCACTCAGTGGTAGAATGCTGGTCTAGTATTTGTGAGGTCAAAGGTTGGATCCTGTGTGATCATATTGTATTAAATATGAGTGTAGAACTGATTGAAGAAATGGAAACAAAAAAAATAGGTATTTAAAGATGTGACTATGTGATTGGCATCTGAACCTGTGGATTATTCTATATGAGACTGAGTAAAGGATGATGGGAGAGAATGGAGAGAGGAGAGAAGTGCCTTGGGAGCCTTAGAGTATTTGAAGGCCCAGGAGATGGGGAATTGGTAAAAGAGGTAAGCCAGGACATGTCATACCTGGGGGTCAGAAAGGAGGTCTGATTGCCTAAATCAGATGCTGCTGGGGTCTGAAAATTAAATGCTGTATTTGATCCAAGGGCAGTGGAATGGAGGGCCTACAGCACAGTGAGGGCTGAGCTTTTGTGCAGAGAGCAAGATTTGGGCAGTGTCTAGAGTAGAAGTTTGAAAACTAGAATGAAAAGTCTGGGCTGCTGAAGGTTTGGAGAATACTTGTCTTTGTGGGTGTGTAAGGGGCATGTGGGGAATGAAGAGACAGAACTGTAAGAAAAGAGTGTGTGGAAGATGTACTCACTGCCCAAAGAAATTCAGAAGCTTAAGAAGTGAGAAAATATCATGTGATGGTTTTTGCTGCTAGCCACTGATTGTTCTACAGAGAGTCTAGGGGAAATACTCTTGCTATGATCTAAGCACTTAGGTGCCTTAAATGCATTTCTGACACTCAAGAAAAAATACTTTCCTTTTTTCTAATAAAATAAAAAAAAAGAAAGAAAGGAAGGAAGGATGATTGACAGACAGACAGACAGACAGACAGACAGACCGATACATTCTTTGGCCTGACAAGATGGCTCAGTGGGTAACAACACTACCTGCCAAGGCTAATGATGTGTGTTTGATCACCAGGACCTGTGTATGTTAGAGGAGGACACTGATTTCCAAATGTTATCCTCTGACCTCTTCGCATCATGGCCTGTGCATGCGCGCACACACACCAATACATACATAAATAAAGGCCGTAAAAACAATTTAAGGGGCCAGCAAAAAAGGCACTTAACAAGAAAAGGCACTTGCTACCAAGCCTGAAGACCTGAGTTAGATTCCTAAGATCCACATGGTAGAAGGAGAGGACTGACTGCTGCAAAAAGATCGCTATGAGAGTTTCTGGTTGCTTGTTATCATGGTGCTTGTACACACTCACATCCCACCTGCTTCCTTCACATACACATTCCAAAAGTAACAAAGACAAATAAAGTAAAATGAAATCCAGAGGCTCATGATTTTAGGAAGTTTGAGAGTTGGTCAGTTTGGTTTTTCTCCAACCTTTAGCCACCCCAAAGCAACAGGCTTCCAAAGAACGAATTTCTGCATCTTCAGTGGTACCTGTACATCACTGAACTCATGAGACATTTGTTTTGAGTATGAAACATTTCAGTTCCTAATAATCTATGTGTTGGAGGACGTGCTTGGGCTTTGGACTGCTCACACAGTCCCTCTGTCCTAGGGCTTTCACTCACATAGGCTTTGACAAGCTACCCACACTACAACAGAATCTTCCTGCTCACTTTGTCCAGGCAGGCACCACATGCCACTTCGTGTTTAGTATATTTAACCCATTAGGGAAATGCAAATGAAAACATCACATGATACCACCCCTTACCGAGGAGAAGGGACACAAAGCTTGAAATTGTCACAACTGAGTCCTAATGAGGCTGTGGAACAAGTGGCACTTTTGTACTCCACTCAGGGTGATGCTGCCTATGCTGGTTCATGGAAATGCCACTTCAGAAAATGGTCTCAGTCTCTTTGCTTCACTTGAATATGTACTGAACGTGCACTTAGGATACAACCCAGGATCTCACTCCAGTTATTTACCAAAGAGAAATGTCAGTATATGGTCACACAAACACCTGCATGTGAATGTTTCTGGCAGCCTTATTCCTAGTTACTCAAAATAGGAACTATTCTAACTAACTAATCTTCGTCAGATGAAGAGATGAACTTTGATATATCTCAAAATGGAATGTTAGTCAGCAATCAGAGGAACAGACTCCTAATGTACACAATCTTATGGAAGAATCTCAAGTGTGTTCCTCCAAGGGAAAGAACCCATCGAGAAAGGCTGATTACTAGAATTCCATTTATATGAGCTACTAGAAGAGGCAGACCTGGAAGAGGCAGAACACAAAGCAGTGAGTATAGTGCTTAGGATGAGGAATGGGGCTAAGTGTGAAAGATGTGCTGCCCAGACGGATGGAAGTAAATGCTGTCCTGGTTATTGGGGGATGAATGGTGACTGTTACATGGCTGCATGCATTCCTTAGACAAAGGGGATGAAACTTCCTGGTATGCAAAGTCTATGCTCAATAAGCTGTCCAAACCAACACAGGTGTCTCTGTACCTCCAGACTCTGAGTCACCTATTATCATGTTACTCGTCCTACTCAAAATCTCCCTCATCTTGCCTGCTTTGTAAAATCTTCACATGTTCACCCCAGGTGTACATCATTTCTTGTTGGGCATTCAGTTTGAAAGAATCAAGTGTTTGACCTTAATTGATTCTCTTTTTTCTCTTCTATCAAATTCTAAAGCATTTTGTATCTTAATTACTTTACCAAGAATTCATAAAATTTATAAGCACAGGTAATTTGCAACAATGCTAAAAAAAGCCTTTGCTGATGAGATTAAGATCATTTTGACAGAGTTATTTCCATGCTTTCTCCACAGACAGCAGAGAATGCCTTGCCGATGATTGTAGCATTATTGCAGGAGGAAACCTCACTGGTTGGCACCCAGACTCTGCTGCAGTATTATGGCGAAGAGTCTTAGGAATCCTCGGAGATGTGAATAACATCCAGTCACCGAAGATCCATGCCAAGGTTTTTGGCTATCTCTATGAACTGTGGTACAAACTGGCCAAGGTGTGTTCTGATGTTACATTTTATACTAATCCAGAAAAATTGACATGCATCATTTAATATACAAACTGTTAGCCATATTCTGAAATGCAAATTAGGCATTTAGATGAAGTATATTTGATTGGTCAAGAGTACATCAGGGTATCTGTAGTTTTAATCCTTTACTAAATGCCTGAGAGTTATTTCATTTAGTCCAAATGTATGTTAGTAGAAGATATTAAAATAGGATAATATGTGGTTTCATTATTCATTTTAGTAAAGTGATACTATTTTGATTGTATAAAGTTGGGAAATAGAAAGGCAAGAAGAAGATATTTATATATCCATTTTATAGGATAGCCAATATTAGTATGTAAAATATATCTATTTCCATGAATAAAAACATTTTACAAAACTAAGAGTTTACTCTTAGAACAGATATAGATTTCATCCTGACTTTTATTTTTATACTAAATATATTTCCATTATTAAATTTTTTTAAAACATGACTTATATTCATATAGCATGCTTTATGAAATAATTTCCTACCACTCGGGGTTCAGGATCTCCATAGGTGTTTACAGGCTAGAAAAACAATACCATTCTTTTGTGTTTAAAGTTTCAACTACATGTAGTAAGCAAAACACAACGTAAAAGGACTCTCATAATAAAAGAAAAATCTGTAAATACTACACATTTCTTATTCCTTGTTTAAAATAGTAAAATAGTTAAAAGTAGTTTCTTGGCTGTACAAGACAATACTGCTGTGTTGTTGTAACAGCAGAATGTTACCTTGCCTAATTCTCTTTTGAATTAGATACGAGATAATCTAGCAATAAGCCTGGATAACCAGTCGTCTCCATCTCCTCCTCTCTTGATCCCACCACTCAGAATGTTTGCATCTTGGCTATTTAAGGCAAGTGTTTATTCTTTATTGCAATTTCCTCTTCCCTTCTGAAATTGAGTTTAAAAACAGTAATTGCCCAAGACTGCATGTTTTGAAGACAGGCTGGGTATTACTACAGCCAGCGCATCCCACATCTCCAAACAACTCTTCAGGAAAACTGAGAAGTAAATGAAATGTTGAAATGCTCTGCATCTGGACTTGATTTAATCTAAAAACATCATCTCCTTGGCAGGCTACAACTCTGCCAAATGAATATAAAGAAGGCAAACTGCAAGCCTACAAACTAATCTGTGCCATGATGACCAGACGCCAGGATGTTCTGCCAAACTCTGATTTCCTGGTACATTTTTACCTTGTGATGCACCTGGGATTAACCAGCGAGGACCAGGTATCCTGTGACTCCTTTATCATGGGGTGCCATAATGGGAAACTGCTTGTCACACTTATATGTACCAGGGCTTCTGAAAATATACCAGAAATGCTTAAATCCTCAGTGGCTTCCACTCTTCACACATAAGGCCTTTCAGAAGTCTGACCAGGGCTTATCACATTCCTGCTTCTTCCCTCACCATCTCTGCATGCACTAACCAAATCTGAACTTTACTTTTTGAACCATAGGATCCAGTCTCTGCCTTTATTGTCAACTTGAAAGTACCATCTCAGCTGCTTTTCCTCTCTGGTTCCAGTCAATTTAAAAATATTTGTAGATTCATGTTTTAGTAGTTGGATTCTTTTTATGAGATGCAGTTTTCCTATAAACTAAGGGTCTTGGCATTTCTTGATGTGGAGTTCCTTTTATCTTTTCCAAAGAAGCAGACATTTGGTTAAGTAGGAACAAAAAAGGTTCAAGGCCTTCACAAAGCTACAGTCCCCTTTGTAGGCCCTGGATTTGGAATTATAGGATGTGGCCAGTGTTTGGCCTGCCTCCCTTGGGAAGTCCCCTAGCACTTGTGAGGACAGGAAGAGAGATCCAGATAGGCATATGGACTTTTGAAAAGTGCTATCATTCTCTTCTCCCCCTCTCTCTTCCTTCCTTCCTTTCCTGTGTAGGGCTGTGGGTAGTGTGTGCCACAGCTCAAGTATGGAGGTCAGAGGGCAATTTGCAGCAGTCACATGAGTCCTGGGGAATTAAATATAGGCCACAAGATTTAGGGGCAAGCTTGGCATCTATCTATCTATCTATCTATCTATCTATCTATCTATCTATTTATCTTTAAAATGCACTTGCATTTTTCCCATGCTGAGTTGTTCTTGTCATGTTTGCTCTAAGCAGCATTGGAAGACAGTGATAATAGCAGCTGAGTTTGGACCCACAGCTTCATTCATTTATTTCAGTAGAAGACTAGGGATATTAAGTACAGTCACTTGTATTTTTCTGCTTATCTATTCCCAGCTGCCCCTGCAGGTAGAAGCCCTTCCTACAGAATGATGTAGTGCAGGACACCTAGAAGATTAATGAGTAGAAACAGGAAAGAGAATCAACTTGGAAGATAGTAATGAGCTCCCTCAGTATGGGCACCACGATAGGAAGGGTGACTTAACAGCACTCTGTGTTAAAATAGTATTTTGATAAGATTTTTTATGGAAAATATATAATTTGGAAATAATGGTCAACTGTAGAATTTTCTGATATAACAACAACAAAAAAAAACTGAAATCAGCACAAAGTAGTAGTTCTTAGAATGGGTTTTTTAGGAAGTCCCATAAGAGGTATGAGTTTAAAATCGTATTCTATTTGAAGGTGTATTGGTGTGAAAATAAACCAGTGAAGCATGAAGTAAGAACTCAAAGTGGTATGAGTATGTTTTTATGAATTGTTTTAAAATATATTAGTCAGGAAAAGTGTTGAGATTATCTACTTAAAGTTGTCTTCATGTTTCAATGTACATCATGTTTTCAGTGAAGTGGAGACAGTGGTCTTTTGTAGACAGCCCAATGGCAGCAGCAGACCCATCAATGCAGACATTAGGGCAGAATGGGGATATCATACATCTCTAGTCGATAATCACCCTATTGTGTGCACTACTAGGAGCCTGGATTTTTATGTGGCTTTAATAGAATTAACTATTTTACTTTAACCTTAACAATTATTACTATATATTTTAGAAGCCCCGACTGTCTGCCAAACAGAATTACCCTAAAGTGAACTTTATTTCTTTGCCAGAAGAAATTTACCCAGAGTCTTTCTAATGAAAGAAACCTTTCTCATTTAAGTAAGAAATGTCTCTGGTTAATTAGTTTAACTTTCGGCCCACATGTCTAAGTAGATCATGGTGGTTGTTTTAGAACTTATATGTACTTCTGGAAACACATGCTATATTCATTATAAAAAGAAAAGAAAACATTTGCTACAGAGAATACAGTTAAATTCAATTTTTTAATTGGTAAGCCATGCACCTGTGGCTGGTACCATGCCAAGGCTTGTTTCCATTGTGTGAGAGTTGCAAAGAACCACACTTCCATGTATTGTGGCATGAAAAGGATTTGTTTATGCAAAGGGAGAAATTTAGAGACTATCCTTTGCTAGTTTACTTTAAAAATAAGTAATAGCAAATACTAAGTTTACTATTTAAATTAAATATATTATATAAAGAATTAAATAAAAATGTGTTACATAAATAATTAAATGCAATCGTTAAGTTAAAATATTAATATTTTAATTTAACCTTTACTAGTTTCGTTTTATAGAGAAAATACAGGATGTGTTTTCTCCTTTGGCCTCTGGATGGCACACTTGTCTGCTCAACTCAGTTATATAGTTTAAAAGGGCCAGAATCTGTGTATGCAGCATGGTGGTTTACAAAATGCTTCTCCTGAATCTGATAGGATTGGGATTGTAGCCACAGTGCTCAGTGAAATGCTGAGATGCAAACAAGTGCTAAGACTTTAGATACCTTTTCAAATGCAAAAATCATCCACAAAATATATATTTCTGGTCTTGTGAACAATCATGTAAAAGCATGACTGCATCTAATATGATACCAAATTTGTTATGTAAGCCAAAAAGACAGAATGCCAGATTAGTACTTCTAAAACAATGTTTGCAGTAGTATTAGCTACCTCACTCACTTATTTAGTAGGCAACATAATGGCCTTCTCTCATATGGCCTTTCTCTCTCACTGTGATTTAGTGCGGGCTTGTAATGTGCTTGATTATAAGCCATAAAATGGAGGGGTTTTCCCTGATTCCCCACCTACATCCTAGTTTTTTAAGACAAGGTCTCAATGTAGCCTTGGCTCACTATATAGATTATGCTGGCCTCAAATTCACAGAGAGCTGCCTGCCTCCCAAAAGGTGGGATTAAAGACCTGCACCACCATGCCTGGTCCTGGATTTTTTTTTTCAATGCTAGTAATCTTGTCACTGATTCAAAGCTAATTAGGATCATAAGCACATTTATAATAATGATCAATTATGAACTCTGTGTGACTGCAGGATTACTCCGTCAGCCCACGAAGGATCTTCCTGTTGCCTCTTCAGCCCAGCTGCACTGTGCCTGGAATATTGGGGTGGAGGTGGGGGTGAAGGATGTTCATGTCTCCTAGATCCACAGTGCCAGACCCAGTACCAGGAACAGTGTGATGCCCCACTAATTCTTCTCTACACTTCACTTGGAATAATATCTGCCCTATTTTATGAATAATGAAAGTTCAAAACATCTTGAGAATTTTTGCCAAATGCCATGTATTCAAAAGGATGTTAGAATTCACAGAAAAGCTTTATGGACCCATTGGGCATGTCTTTCCCATTGACTGACAGCTAACTTGTTAGTCAAACACTCCTTGATCTCATTCCTCCCGTGTTTGGTTTTTCTGGGCCATATTCCTTCTACTCCATAATCTCTGAGAGTCCCCTCTGACCTGCAGATACCTTCTCAGCTTGCTGTGAGTTTTCTGTTTCTCTTCTAAAGCTGTTCTTGGTTGCTCTTAATTTGTCCTAATGTTTAAGCAGCTTTTTCACCTTAGTGTTCCCCAAAATATTTTGACATGAAAGGAACTATGATTTGGATTTATTAAAAACATTTCCTATTAATTTCATGATTATTTAAAACATATGGAAAGATCAATACGTGTGAAATGGAAAAGGACAGTTGAGGAAAGGAATTTTATTTTCATGTTTGTAAGAACATATATCAAAGACTGGAAAGTTTTCTTTTCTTAAAATAAGTAAACTATTTTTTAACAATGACTTACAGATTTACCGTCTTAATGTAATTTAATTTGTCTGTTATACATCAAAGTTAAGTTCTCTTTTAAATGCAAAGCTTACAGTAATACAAAGTTATTGTTGCAAATTTGCATATAGAAATTTCGGGAAATGTGGATCTTTGTCATTGTAGTCTATAATATTATATTATCGTATTTTCTAAGGCAGAAAAGAAACCCGGCATAAATCTTTCCTCAGGTGAAGAATATATATAGTTCTGCTCTACAGTAATCATTGACATACAAATTTGAACAATATCAGTATAATTTTTTGATATAGTAGAATATGATGAAGTGTAACTGTAAAGAGCCTTCAGTAGGGCTGAGTTTTAGTCTTGGCCTTCATTTCTTAGCCATGTCATTTGGGGTCACCATGCCCTGGTTCCATAGGTAAGAGGAGCATAATTATGGAGTAGTACTTCCTTTGGTAAGCATGAGTCTTATGTGAAGACTGAGGGCCATGGATGCAGCAGCTCCAAGAACCTCATGTAGTTCAATAACTGAGTGCTGTGTTTGTTTCATTACCCATCTGCCATCTTACATTTTAATATAATGATCTGACTGAAAAACATACTTATACACTATGAAATTTCACAAGTGGAGAAATGTCTACTCCCTATGTTATGGGTCAAACATAGTAGTGTTTACTTTGCTCTTTATACGCGCTATCCAGGAATGTCTTGTGGGCCTATGGTCGTTGACTCTCTACTTGCTTCTCCCCTAACTCAATGATAGATGATGGAAGGGTGAACTCTGAACGAGCCAGACGCCTTGCAACTGGTTTAGCCTAGTATTTGAAAGACATGGGGAGTAGTGGGACAGCATCTTGAAGGAGCTGGGCTCCTTTAGAGGTTCTGCCGAGACAGCAAGCAGCAGGATCTCTGCCAGTGCCTGCTTTCTCAGCTCAGAGTGTGGCTGGGTGTGTCTGCTGCCATTTCCTTCACTGCTGAGACTCATAGTTGTTGGTTCTTTGACACTTCTGGAAATTCTGTAAGCCAGCTGACACTGCTGTCAATTCTTGTCCTCAGACACTCTGAAAAATGGGTTGTGTTGTCTGCAAGTAAGATTCTGGCATAATCTACGACTGCTCCATAGTGCTGCTGAGTCCTGGAAATGCAGGATCAACAGCAGTTCAGTTCAGCTCCTACATATACCTTAACTTACCCAACTGGGGTTTTCTTCTCTTTTAACTTTAGTCACTTATTTTGTAGCTAATAACATGTCACTTGTTTTAAGAATATTTTAACTTGCTCTTTGAGTATACTTTTTAACTATACCGACATTAAAAATATATATAACTTTAGGTACTATATATAGAGGATTATTCTATCTTAGAAATCAAAATAAGTTTATGCTTTTTCTTAACGGATGTTACAGCCTCCTCTCAAGAGGTATATGATGGAATAATATAATAATAAACAGTCGGTTGTAAAAAGATCCCCAGGGTCTCCTCAGTGAGCGTAAGACTCACCGGTGAGCTATGAAAGCAAGGTGCAGGGGTGATCCTTGTAAATTGGCCATAGCTGGCTCTTCTAATAACCTCAGACAGCCTGCATCATGCAGTGATATGTAATCATTGCATCACCTTTTCTCAAACAAAGAACTGCTCTTTGCTAGAAATTTAGTCTTATAACTAGAACTTTGTGTGCTAGATATGTATAAGTTCCTCAGCATAATTAAAGCTAATCTGATACGAGTATTCAGTTATGGAAAAAGAATTATCATATCAAACTTAGTGGAAGGCAGAGGTTTATTTTTACTTGTCTTGTTTGTCTCATATCAAAGGAAATAATTTTATTACTTCTCTACCATGATGATTTTGTATAGTAAGCTATTTGTACAAAAATTTTAACTCAGAGTTTTAATTCAGTGCTGGCACAATAGAATACACACGTTGGCATTTAGACATTTATATGACACCTGGTGTATAATCTTGATGTGCTCAGTATAAGAGCTATAGAAGGCTCACCCTATAGAAGTTTCATTTTAAAAGAATTTTTTTTAGAAAATAGTGATTTTTATTTTGACCTATGTTTTTGGTCATGACAATCCCAACTCAAAATTGTGTCCCAACTTTTTCCACACAGTCCCACTGACTCATGAAGACAGGAACATTACTGCTTTGCAGAGAATATTCACCTTTTCCTTTATAGCTTTTCCATGAATGAGAGATTAAACAATTTTCCAGACTTGAATAATCTCTCAGGGAAAAACTTAAAAACAGGACAGATCATAGTTCCACCATGGTTTCTTCCAGAGAAACTGGGGACTCTGAATGGTGTACAGGAATTATAATTCAGGGATGAAGTAATACAGTCTGTGAAACTATTCACAGTTGTAATTCCAAAACGGTTGGACAGAAAATATTTGTCATGTTCTAAATTGTTCACATTTTATAATTATATATTTT
>JADRCD010212367.1:29310-67336 GCA_019843815.1 Montemys delectorum | reverse complement strand
CACACACACACCACACACACACACACCACACACACATCACACATACCACACACACACACACCACACACACACACCACACACACATCACACATACCACACACACACACACACACAGAGCACACACACACCACACACATCACACATACCACACACACACACACACCACACACATCACGCATACCACACACACACACACACACCACACACACACACACACACTCACTCACACACTCACTCACACTTACTGAAAACTCAAGCTACCAATGCAACTTGCCAATGCATACTTTCTGGAAGCCTCTAGCAGTTGAATGAACTAAGCACTGAGAATCAGGAAGAGGCTAATCTTACAGTAGCTGCACACGTAGACGAGAGCAGGTGAGCCAAACGGCTCAGTGTCTTTCTTTATGGCCTCAGTGTTGAGGTGCTACCAGACCTAGCGTGCATAGGACATACTCTTAGAAATGTCAGATTTGTGATGGGTGTCTCCCATTACAAGGGTCTTCTCAGTGGCTGGTACACTAGCATCCCTGAGACGGCAAATGAGGGAGGCAGAGAATCACGTTCTCATCTCTGATGCAGATGCAGACATACCCAAGCAAAAGCTGCCCAGTGTGGTCAGGAACGCCCAACCTTCCAGGTTCTAGGTTCTTCTTTTGCAATTTTTAAAATGTGCAGCTAAGCTTTCTAGGTGCCCATGATAAGTAGCCTTTGTACTGACCACTGCGAGGGGACTGGATAACCCAGCAAGAAGTATATGCTTTAATGTGAGGGACAGGAAATCAGCTCTCATCCTGATCACCTGCTATTATGCTCTGTTATATTACCTCCAGCAAGTCTCCCTCTGAGATGTGTCTATAATGTTCAGCACACAAGGATGACAGAACTCTGGCGATAATGTAAGCAGAGACCCTGACTGACTCTAGCAGTCACCTGGGCCAACAGAAGTCACTCTCAGCTCTTCTTCTTTGTTCTGTTATTCAGACTCTGGGCATTGACTTTTCAAGTGTATGTGGGGGTGTTGGTGAGCTTAGGGTGTCCTTTAGCCTTTTCCTCCAAACTGAAGCATTGCTTCATAGGGAGAGGCTCATAAGACTCAAAAACAAATGAAACTGGTGAGTCTCAGGGAGTTCATGAAACGTATTAGGCTCAGAAAGCAGTAAGACATGCAAGGCTCTTGCATGCTGCATCACCAACTTGCCAGGCAAGGTGTGTCTGCTGGTACAGTGAAGGTAACACTGTTACAGGTGTAACCAACTCCGTATGGTTGGCTCTGAGGCCTGCTCACTGCAGGAGGGTGCTCATGCCCAGTACCATAGACCAGGTCAAAGGCTAATGACTACAGAGGTTATAGACATATAAGGTAAATCCACTGCTTGTGTTTGGCTAAATGGTCGTGCTCTCAAACTGCCCCCTAAATGTTTGTGTTTATATGTGTTTATGTGCATACATTAGTGCTGCCATCAGCCTTAGTCAAAGAAATTCGTCATCACAGCCAGTGACGATATCTATGCAGACACTCATGGCTCAGCACAGTGCTGAAAGAAAGTGACTGTTGAGTGCTCAGTCTTAAATAACGGAACACCCACATCACCTCCTCAGAGGCTTAAGGAGCACTGCAGGAGAGGGGGCAAGAAGAACGTAAGAACAGAATACGTATAAGGCTGTGGAGTACTGTCTTGTGGTCATACGTGGCTACAGCACCCATGAATTCACAGAAACTATGGTGGCCTGCATAGGATACTTATTAGACGAAACCTATTCAGTCATAGATGGGATAAATGTTTATGAGGTTAAGCCCTGACCTAGGGAGCTATTGGCTGTCAAAGGTTCCTGGAGGAGAGGACTCATTTCAGTAGTCTAGCTGCTGATGAGTTACAGTGAATGGTCCCCACTCGCAGCATCTTCTAGGGCTGCCCTGAGCAAACACAGAGGGTCACGAAGCCACAGAGCAGAAACAAAAACAAAACAGAAAGACACTAGTGTGGGTTGGGAACTTGCTGACTTGCTAGGAAGCATAGAGAAGCTGGTCAGAGCAGTTGTGAATATGTATGAAATTGTCAAAGAAAAAAACTAACCTAAAAAAGGGGGGGGGACTTTTGAGGCCCCTCCTCAATGTTTTAAAAACAGTGAGTGTTGGAGTGGGCTAGACAGATGGCTCAGAGGTTAAGAACACTGGCTGTTCCTCCAGAGGTCCTGAGTTCAATTCCCAGCAATCACATGGTGGGTCATACCTGTCTATAATGGGATCTGGTGCCCTCTTCTGGTTTGCAGTTGTACATGCAGGCAGAATACTGTATGCATAATAAATAAATCTTATAAAGAAAAAAAAAAAAAGGCAGTGAGCACTTGCTGGGCCGACAGGAGACTCTCCCAATGGATGGTGGGGTTGCATGCAAGTTGGAAAGGGAGTTTGGTGGTCCCAGCTTTTGGGAGTCACCACCATGCTAGAGTAGGTTTTTCCACTGCACATATGCCTTTGAGCCACCCACCCTCCTGTATGTGGCCTCTCACCTATAGTCCTGTACATAACCAGTAAGCTCGTTGGTTCTCTGAACTCTGCTTTTGTGGACTTGTTCAGTCTGTGAACAGTATCTGTCATAGTTCAAAAATGCTTGGCCCAGGGAATGACACTATTTGGAGGTGTGGCCTTATTGGAGGTGTGTCACGGTGGGTGTGGGCTTTAAGGCCCTCACTCTAGCTGCCTGGAAGTCAGTCTTCCACTAGCAGCCTTCAGATGAAGATGTAGAACTCTCAGCTCCTCCTGCACCATGCCTGCCTAGATGCTGTCATGCTCCCACCTTGATGATAATGGACTGAGCCTCTGAACCTGTAAGCCAGCCCCAGTTAAATGTTGTCTTTATAAGAGATGTTTTGGTCATGGTGTCTGTTCACAGCAGTAAAACCCTAACTAAGACATATTCCTATCCAGGGTGAGCAGCCATTTGTTCAGAGCCCTCAGGAGACCACAAAACACAAGGCCTTCCAAATGCTCAACAAAGGCTCTACAGCTGAGCTCCAGCCAAAAGGCTTTCATTTTTGAATGACACTAAAAGTTCTAGGATCTTCAACCCCAGTGGGTGACGTCAGGATGCCTGCTTCCAACAGTACTTGTTGTGGTAATTCCAAACACAGAATGTCAATAATGGATCAATAAGAGTGTGTCTTAAAGAGCACACACAGCCTCGGTGTTGAAGCCAAACAAAGCTGGATTCTCATCTTAACTCCCTACTTAGCAGCCCCAGGCTTTGAGTCACTAGTTTCTCTGCACCTTGATGTCATTGGGATGACAGTATTTACTGCGATGTGTTGTTGAAATTAAACGTAGCGTCATCTGCCACTACCCAGGGGTAGGACCCTGGGCACGTTTCTCCGATTCTCCTGATGTTCTTATCATGCCAGGTGTTTGGGCTGATTTTGACTCAGGCTTGTTGGGGGAAAGTACAATGGTTAGCTCACCAAGCAGGGGGTTGGCATTGTGGAAAACGCTCTTTTGCTGTTTTTCTTTTTTCTTTTCTTCTTTTTCTTTTTTTTTCTTTTTTTAGATTTTAGGCTGTTTTGTTTCATTTAATTAGTAGCCAGAGACCAGGTCTATGACAACGGCACAAATATGAAAAACAAAATGCCTGTCTAATCCTCCAAGAAGACTGACCTACTAAAAGTGACCTTCTGCCACATGTCTTCTTAAGTTTGGCACCACAAAGGGGCAGCGGCTGGGAGAACCAGTAAGGACTCTAGAGAATAGAGTTTGTGGTCTGGCAGACTTCCCACCCGAACTGTCCCAGGAACCATCCTTGAAGGTCATCCATGCCTTGCATGCACCTGTGGAGGGGCAGATGTCCTGAGGGCTCAGCCCTAAGCTACACACCACACCCCACTTGGTCCTTTCATTGGCTCAATTTCTTTCTGTGGTAATACAGACTTCTCCCGTACCAGGAACTAATTCAGAGAAAAATGTTGCCTTGGAAGTTGCGGGTAGTCGCCACATATTGACAGGAGAACAGTTAATTGGCCTGTCAGACCACACACACCCACAGAGGTCATCTCTGACAGCTGGCCTTCCGTGACTAAGTAAACACATCAGTTGGTGTGCTCAAGCAGTCAGCAATCCTCCTGACAGGACGAGATGCTAAAAAACCTGCTGGAAAGGTAAGAGACAGCTTATTAACTGTGTGTCAGGCCTACTGCCTGACGCCTTTTCAGCCCGGTCTGATGCCTTTCGGGCCCTAGACACATGCTAATTGGCATGATTCCGTTAGCAGACACTGACAGGAGACAGAGCCAGCTTCCTGCCTCTCCTGTACTCAGTGTGACATCATCTCAGAAGCACCAAATGGGCACTCAGGTGTATTTAGACAGCTTATTCCCCCACGAATATGGCAAGACTCATCGTGTGTTCTTTTGAGGAGAGAGGGGGAAAATGTCACAAACTAAGGGGCACAGCAGAAAATGAGTGAAGTGGAAGTCAACTGTGTTGTAAATAGTATGTGCTTATCTGGCCTGACCACCCCTCAAGTTTACATCAGTGGGCGATTAGATAACTCCTTCTGGGAGTTCACACAGTCACTCATTTACTGATAAGTATTTATAATTTGCTGGGTCAGACTCTGTTCTCAGTGAAGGGAATACAACGATAAACAAGACAGATAAACAACCTCACTCTTGCAGAACTTTCACAGTGTGGTGGTCATAAAAATGGCCCCAAAGAGAGGCAGGCAGATTTCTAACTTCAAGGCCAGCCTGCTCTACAGGGTGAGTTCAGAACAGCCAGGGCTACACAGAGAAACCCTGTCTCAAAAAACCTAAATAAATAAATAAATAAATAAATAAATAAAGGCTCCAGAGGCCCAGGGAATGGTGCTATCAGAAGGTGTGGCCTTGTTGGAGTGGGTGTGGCCTTGTTGGAGTAGGTGTGTCACTAGGCAATGGGCTCTAAGGCTTCAGAAGTTCAAACCTAACAGTGTGTCACACTCTTATCCTGCTGCCTGACAGTTGAGATGTGGAACTCTCATCTCCTTCTCTAGTACCATGCCTACCTGTGAGGCACCACGTTTCCCACCATAACAACAATGTACTAAACAGCTGAACTGTAAGCCAGCCCCAACTAACTCTTTGTTTATACGGTTTCTATGGTCATGGTTGAAGTGGAAACTTCTAGTTTCTTTGGAAAGTTAGTCATGTCAAATGTTTTGTTGAGGAACACAGGTAAAAGGATGTGTTACTGAAGCAGACACGGGAAAGAATATTTTCCTGAAGCAGACACAAGTGAAAGGAAGTTTTGCTATAGCAGACACATGAAAGGACGGGTACTGAAGTGTAGTAAGCTGAGAGCCGCACCTAGTAATGGCGCCGGTGGAAGTGCACATCCCGAGAAAAACAACTCCTTACTTGGGCATGAGGTGGTGCGATTGTCTGGCAAGATCTGGTGACCGAACAGGAGCCTATGGAGAGATGATCCGTGGCTTTCGATGATTGGCATGTGCTAGTGCTTATAAGCCCAAGCCCAGGCGGGGGTGGGGTCACTGCCTGGAAGAAACAACTCCTGATTAAACTGTCTTGAGAAGGAACCTGGTTGTTCTGTGTTTGTCTCCCTGCTGGACGGGGACTGCGTCAGACATTTTGGTGGCCCGCATGGAGAAAAACACGCGGTGAAGTGTCCTGTGAGGTTCCAGAACTCTTGGCGGACAGGGCGATCGATCGGTAAAGTGCCCGGTAAGTATTGGGCCTAAGTAAAAAGCTCTCAGAAGGAGACTATTGAAAGGTCCGAGGTATAGCGGCAAACTCTGAGTTCAAAAGCCAAAGAAGGCAGCGTAGAGAAAGTGAAAGTATGGGGAACGCACCGATGTGCCCCATGCGAGCGGCTCTTAAAGAGTTGCTGAAGGCAAAGGGTTTGAAGATGACAGATAGGGTGTTGTCGACATTCCTACAGTTGCCCCCTGGTTTGCCGTTTCAGGGCAGCTCAACATCAACAGCTGGGATAAGTTAGGGAAAGATCTGAACTTTGCTTGGGAACAAGGCAGCTTGAAAGGAGGAGTTAGAGGAGTGTGGAAGTTGGTGTGTAGCTGCCTAGAAGCTGAGGAATGTAGAGAAGAAGTAAGAGCTATGGCTGATGCCCTTGAATACGTCAAAGAGAGTCGCTCGGAAAAATCCAAGGATGGAGGGGGAAAGAAAGGAACAAAGGCCATTTATCCCAACTTGAAGGAACTACAAAGTCCCAGTGGAATAGGGACTTCTAGTTCCAATGAGGAAGAGGAGGAGGAGCTAGAACAGCTAGAGGAGGACCTGGAAGCTCTCTGTTAGCCAAGATGGAGAAGTTAGCAACAGGGAGAAGGAAGAAGAAAAAGGGGAAGAAGAAGGCAGAGGTTAAAGAAATTGTGTCATCAGCGCCGCCATTTTTGGGTGGGACCGGCTCTTACATACAACCGCCGCCCTATGTCGAAGGACCCCGAACTACTTTCTGTCCGCAGACATGGAGAGAGGCAGCTGCTGCCTTTTCTGTATTTGAGGACGCCAATCAACAGAGATATCATGAGCCTCTTGATTTTAAACAGTTGAAAGCCTTGGCTGAATCTGTAAAAACACATGGCATTAACGCCTCCTTTACTCAGGCACAACTTGAGCGATTAGCGCTCCCAGCTATGACTCCTGCAGATTGGATGAGCACGGTCAAGGCATGCTTGACCATGGGCCAATATCTAGAGTGGAAAGCATTTTATCAGGAATATGCTCAGGTGCAAGCACGAACTAATGCTGCACAAGGTCAAGTAGCTTGGGATTTAGAAATGCTTATGGGACAGGGTCGCTGTGCTAACATGCAGACAGGGTATCCATTACAAGTGTATACTCAAATCAACAACATGGCAGCCCGAGCATGGAAGGCTCTGCCCAATAAGGGAGAAGTCTCTGGCAACTTAACGAAAATAACTCAGGGACCCACAGAGCCATTTTTGGATTTCATAGCCAGAATGATGGAAGCTGCAGGAAGAATATTTGGAGATCCAGATACAGCAATGCCTCTGATTGAGCAATTGATTTTTGAACAGTGTACCAAGGAATGTCGTGCTGCCATAACACCTTGGAAGTCTAAGGGCCTACAGGCATGGATGAAAGCTTGTAGGGAAATAGGAGGCCCTTTGTCTAACGCTGGCTTAGCCGCAGCAGTGATACAGTTGTCTAAAGGGAAAGGAAGTACCCCTGGAGCTTGCTTCCAGTGATGAAAACAAGGACACTTAAAGAGGCAGTGCCCTGAAAAAGGGAGAAAGGACACCGGTCGCCCAGGGCCAGGATTATGTCCAAGGTGTAGAAAAGGCAATCATTGGGCGAATGAGTGTAGATCAGTAAAAGACATCCAAGGGCAACCCCTGACTCCAGGCTTTGGCAGTGTACAGCCAAAAAACGGGCAGTGGGGCCCTCGACCCCCAGGGCCTACAAATAGATGGGGAAGTAGAGAATTGGGGAGCGCAGGAGCGGAGCCTGCGCCTG
This sequence comes from Montemys delectorum, assembly GCA_019843815.1. Lineage (NCBI taxonomy): Eukaryota > Metazoa > Chordata > Mammalia > Rodentia > Muridae > Montemys > Montemys delectorum. The sequence continues at coordinate 59,857 of JADRCD010212367.1, read as the reverse complement.
CCCCTTTGCCCAAGAGAGCGACACCAGGCTCCGCAGGGCTGGATCTCCACTGTACTAACACCTCAAATGGGGGTGCAGCCTCTGGGAACAGATTTTAAAGGACCTTTGCCACCTAACACAGTAGGATTATTGATTGGCCGTTCATCCTCAGCTCTTAGAGGCCTTATAATTCATCCTGGCATAATAGATTCTGATTATGAAGGAGAAGTTAAAATTCTTGCCTCCACCCAACGGGGTATTATAGCAATATCCCCTGGGGATAGGATAGCACAGCTCATCCTGCTCCCCAGTTTGCATAACCATTTTCCCACACAAGCTCAGAAGAGAGAAAGCCAAGGTTTTGGCTCCACTGGCCAGGATGGTGTCTTCTTGTCCATAGATTTAGAACAGAGCCCCTTAATTGAGTTAGTTGTTAATGGCAAGAAAATGCTTGGCCTATTAGATACAGGAGCTGATCGCAGTATTATCGCCCAAAAGGACTGGCCTCATGATTGGCCCATACAAACCTCATCCCAGACTCTGCAAGGCCTGGGGTATGCTAAATCCCCAGATATGAGCGCAAGAGAACGTCCTTGGAAAGATCAGGAAGGAAACACAGGAATTTTCCAATCCTATGTGCTAGAACTACCAGTCAGCCTTTGGGGCAGAGATTTACTAAGAGCTATGGATCTAAAATTTACCAATGAAGGGATCTACTCCCCTGTGTCCCAAAGGATGATGAGAAACATGGGATGGCATCCTTCCCATGGCTTAGGGAAATCCTTGCAGGGTCATAAGAGCCCTATTCAGCCTAAACAGGGGTTGGGGTTTTCCTAGGAGCCGCTGGGGCTAGCATACCCATAACTTGAAAAGGAGAGGACCCAGTGTGGGTTCCTCAGTGGCCTCTGTCCTCTGAAAAGTTACAGGCTACTAAAGAGCTGGTGAGTGAACAATTACAGTTAGGACATATTAAATCATCTGTCTCTCCTTGGAATACACTCATCTTTGTTATCAAAAAGAAATCAGGGAGGTGGAGGTTGTTACATGACTTGCGTGCCATCAACAATCAGATGCAAGTCATGGGCCCTGTTCAAAGAGGCTTACCCTTATTAACTACCTTACCTAAAGAATAGCCCATTATTGTTATTGATATAAAAGATTGTTTTTTCTCTATTCCCTTATGTGCAAAAGACACTGAGCGCTTTGCGTTCACATTACTATCACGTAATCAGGAAGATCCAGATCAACGATTTGAATGGGTGATGCTCCCTCAAAAGATGGCGAATAGCCCCACTATGTGCCAACTTTATGTAGCTGCAGCCATTAGACCTGTTAGATCGAAATTTAAAGAATTAAAATGCTTATATTACATGGATGATATATTGATGGCTCATAGAAATGAGAAGGCGCTGAGAGAGGCCTACGCCCTGCTAGTAGAAGGTCTGAGATCCTTTGGGTTATTTATCGCCCCAGAGAAAGTTCAGCAAGATCAGATAGTTTCCTATTTGGGAGCCAGAATTGGACCCATTGAGGTTGCTCCTCAAAAGATAGAGATTAAAAAAGATGATTTAAAAACCCTTACTGATTTTCAGAAATTATTAGGAGATATAAATTGGATTAGACCCTACTTAAAAATTCCAAATTATCAATTGCAGCCATTATATGATATTTTATGTGGGAATCCTGCTTTGGATTCTCCCAGAGATTTTACAATTGAAGGTCGTGTAGCCTTAAGTATAGTAGGGAAGGAATTATCAAAAGCCTGCCTGAAACGGTATGAGTCAGAAAAAGATTTTGATTTATTAATTCTTAAAACCAGAGCTCAACCCACTGCTGTCATATGACAGTCTGGGCCTGTGAAATGGATACATCCTAAGATTTCCATTGCAAAAACAGTCGAGTATTATCCAGCAGCTGTGGCTGCCCTGGCAATGGAGGGTATACAACAGAGCATACAACACTTTGGCACACAGCCATCTAAGATAGTAGTACCCTATAATTCCAACCAAGTACAAACTTTGTGTGCTGTAGTAGATGATTGGGCGATATTAAAGTGTGGCTTTGCAAGAGTATTTGACAATCATTACCCTTGGAATCCTTTGATTCAATTCTTTGAAGCCCATCCAATAGTAATGCCCACTGTAACCAAGACTCGGCCTATTGATGGAGCTGCCATAATTTATACTGATGGCTCTAAAACTGGCTGTGGATCTTATAAAATTAATTGTACAGAACCTATAGTCATTCAGTTTTCTCCTGCTTCGCCTCAAATTATTGAATTGAAGATTGTGATCGAGGTGTTTGTTAATTGTCAGCAACCCTTCAATTTGATCTCTGATTCTCAATATGTAGTCAATTTATTGAAAAATCTATAAGCTGTAGACAAAATCAAAGCTTCTAGCCCTATTTTTAATTTGTTGGTTGAATTGCAGCAGTTGGTCTGGAAATGCGAGTATCCCTTTTTTGTTCAGCATTTGAGAGCCCATTCAGGTCTCCCAGGGCCTATGAGTGTGGCCAATCCGGAAGTGGATGATGCCACCCGAAGGGAATTTATTTTTCCTTCGTTGGATACCTCGCCAGTAGTATTGGCCAAACGATTTCATGCCAACTTCCATGTTAATGCTAAGACCTTACAAATTAAGTTCGGCATTTCTAGAGATGCTGCTAGACAAATTGTAGTCCATTGCCCAGACTGCAGTATTCACCTACACCCACCAGGAGTGGGAGTTAATCCAGAGGGATTGCTGCCCTTACGGGTGTGGCAAATGGATGTTACCCGTTTTTCAGAATTTGCAAAATTAAAATATGTACATGTTTCTGTGGACAGCTGTTCTGGACTTATTTTTGCTACCCCTCTAGTAGGGGAGAAGGCCCGCAATGTTATTGCCCACTGCTTGGAGGCTTGGGCTGCGTGGGGCAAGCCTTCCTTAATTAAGACTGATAACAGACCTGACTATACTGCTGCTTCACTTAAATCATTTTGCAAGCAAATGAATGTGGATCTGAAACATGGCCTCCCCTATCACCCACAGGGACAAGGCATTGTAGAACGTGCTCATCGCACTCTTAAAGAATGTCTTTTAAAACAAAAAGGGGGAATTGGCAAAGGCCGTACCCTGAAAGAAAGGATATCCTTAGCGCTTTTTACTTTAAATTTTTTACAATTAGATGTTGATGGGCGGTCCAGTGCCAATCGGCACTGTGTCGGACTCTAAAATTATAGAGGCTATGTGAAATGGAAGGATATCCTTGCAGGGCGATGGTGTGGCCCTGACCCAGTGTTGACTTGGGCAAGAGGATCTGTCTGTGTGTTTCCGCAGGACCGTAATGATCCCATCTGAGTTCCGGAACACCTGGTGCGGCGGAGCGACGTGGCTGATCCTCCTGTCCCTCCTCTTGATGGCAAATCCTACAATGATGGAGCCATAATGGGGGATTCTGTCTGTGTTCCTGAAGCCAATGCCAGTGATGTATAATGCACAAGTGTTCCCTCGCCTGTTTAATACTAACAGAAGCCTGGGATTAGCCTATCTGCCCTATGATGATCAAGTTAGTAGCATAGAAAGCAATAAAAGTTTTGAGTTAAAGGGCAGCTTTGTGCTTTCTTTTGGAGGGCAATATTTCAGATATAAGTAGCTGCATAAAGATCTATAATCAATCTGCCGCATGGCTGAAGGAGGCATATTGGGGTACTGATTCTAATGTTATAGCCAATGCTTCGGTTATGTTAGGCTGGTGGCCCACTCAAGAGGGCCGGCCATACAAACCCTCCTATTCAACCTTCATGGGCCCCTTTTTGCCAAGGTGTCATAAAAGATAGCGGTCCGCTTCCATGGACGGGCTGTCAAAGCAGGATGTCCACGTGGGCCATAGATGGCTATTTCTCTTTCTCGCCACAAATTAGTGTAGAATTTAATGCAACTTATCCTGGCCCCGACTTTACTAGTATGAATCCAGATAAGAGTAGTGCTAATCCTTTTTATTTATGGCTTCTTTGTGGTGTTAACGGGAGCTGTACTGATTTGTCTCCCATGGCCATGATAGGTGGAGGGAGTTTCGGCAAGGGAGTTTTAACCTTCAATTGTAAAGGACAGTTCAGCAGTAGCTTAAGTTCAGGAAGTCTGTCTGGCAGTTTCTCTTGGCAGACGACTCAAGTCTCTTACCAGGAAACAGGCAGGACTGATTTTCCACCCACCCCGGTTTGTGTCTGGCCTCCGTTCCTGTGGTTGGTCAGCAATGATAGTTCCATTCTAGAAAATAAATTGCTGTGTACTCCTCAGATTTGTTTTTATACATTGTGCTGGAATGCCACTCTCTACCGGTTTGCGATTATTACTCACATGCCTCGTTATGTGCCAATGCCTGTTGAGGCCCCTAGCAGTTTACAATTGTTTAGACAAAAAAGAGATTTTGGCATCTCTGCAGCCATCGTTGCAATTATTGCTACGGTGGCCATTGGTGCCACTGACACTGCCTCAGCTCTTGCCTTGACCAATTCCATACAAACTGCAGAAACCCTGAATAACTTATCCTCAGGTGTGGCTACTGCTCTGGACGTACAGGCTTCCATCAACTTTCAGATAAAGGGAGGTTTGATGTTGGTCAATCAATGAACTGACCTAGTGCAGGAGCAAGTGGACACCCTCTGGCAGCTGGCGCAGTTAGGCTGCGAATGGAAAATGACTGGCTTATGTGTTACTTCCATCCAATACCATAGTTTTACATGTGCTACAAATATGTCTAAAACCTTGTCACAGCTCTTGTTACAGAATTGGAGTTTGGAGTTCGAAGAGACCCTGAGGAAATTGAGATTCGCAATAGTTCATGTTAATTCCACCAGGGTGGACCCCACTATGGCAGAGGGATTGACTGCATGGATCCATCAAGCCATGAATCATCTGAAAGAGTGGGCGGGCATAGGGGTCCTGGCTGTAGGCCTGGTTATTGCCTTCATTAGTTGCCTGTTTTGTCTCTGCCGTATGGCCCAAACCCAAAAAGCCGATCTTGCCATAATGACACGAGCCTTTTATGCCTTAGAGGCTGGACAGTCCCCTCAAGCTTGGCTTGTGGCCATAAAAGCTTGATCTCATCGCATTCAGGCTATGAGGCATGGCACCGCACTCGGCGTCAAAGTACCCGAGACGAGCACGTCTGTAGGCATGCAGGTTGGTGCTGCCCTATCCCCCAACCTTTCCTTTTATGACCTGCCCCAGGAAAAATCAGTGCCGGATGGGTTGGGCTAAAAATAGCTCATACAATGTCCTCGCTTACTGGGTTCAGACCTCTACTCATGCCTGTTTCGCTTATAAACAAAAAGGGGGAACTGTAGTAAGCTGAGAGCCACACCTAGTAATGGCGCCAGCGGAAGTGCACATCCCGAGAAAAACAACTCCTTACTTGGGCATGAGGTGGTGCGATTGTCCGAAAAGATCTGGTGACCAAACAGGAGCCTATGGAGAAATGATACGTGGCTTTCGATGATTGGCATGTGCTAGTGATTATAAGCCCAAGCCCAGGCGGGGTCGGGGTCACTGCCTGGAAGAAATAACTCCTGATTAAACTGTCTTGAGAGTGAACCTGGTTGTTCTGCGTTAGCCTCACTGCTGGACGGGGACTGCGTCGGACACTGAAGGAGTATAAATATGATCCCACACACAGCAGGAAAGGGAGCATTGGTTTGGTTTGCTCTGCCTTGCTATTCTTTGCTAATGATGGGCATGTATTGGTTCGCCTGACATAGTGTTGTTTAGCTCAACTTGCGTTGACACCAGAGAGAACCTCACCCAAGAACTGCTGTGAGGGTCCTGTGGCAGCTTGCCTTGCTCAGGCTGGTTGGCGAGCCTTGCGGTTTTCAGGACTGGACTACAGCTGCTGTTTCCTGCCTGGTGTCTGCCTGCAGAAAGGACTGGACTGCAGCTGCTGGTTCGCATTTGGTGTTTGCTATGGGACTGAACTGCTGCCCAAGAAGATTGAGCTCACCCCAAGGAACTATTGCTAAGACTTTTCCATGTCCTAATAACTTCTCTCTTCCACTACCTCTGGTGGGTGATGGGCAAGAGGACAGGTTGAACATTTATTAAAATAGGCTGCAAAAGATTTGTGCCTACACATGGTTGTCTCTTCAGAGCAATAAAAGCCCAACTAAGACATGCAGTAGGTAACATGTGTGGCAGATGTGTGTCTGATTGTGATATGTGGCGGAGAAAAATCAAACTGTAGCAGGAATGATGAGACCGCCTCTATGTAAATGTCAGGGCTGCAGCCACAAAAGCAGGAGGACCTACTTGAGGACTGCCTGAGAGACCAAGGATTGCTGGTGCAGACAATGCCAGCCAATCAGGAGCTGCTGTTTAGAAAAGAGCTTTCTTGGGACCAATGGGGCATGGGTGGAGGATATTAAAGGAGCCTGCAGTGGTGCTCAGTTGAGCTTGCTTTGGCGTTTCTCACCTGCTCCCAGGGTCTGTGTCATTGACTCTGCACCAACTTGCCCTCAACCCCCCAAAGGGCAGGTAGGGCCAGGTGGAGAGCTGTCCAGGGCACAGGCAGCAATCGAACAAAGTGGGACATAGTGAATCAGGTCTGATTACGAGCCTTCTTGTGAGGAGCAAAGGAGGCCAACCTCATGAGGAAAGCGTTGAGGAAGAAGGGAGAGAAGCAGAAAGGCTCTGAATAAGGAGATCACCGTTTGGAGCACACAGAGCCGGTGGATGACTGCAGGCTGAGTCTGGCTCTCAGAAAGCTGGCCAGGGGGTGGGGCTGGGTAGTGAGGGCCAGCCTCACCATTGTTAGGGATTAAAGGTGTGTACTAAGGCTGGGTCTGTATTACAGCCAGAACGCATAGACCTAGAAGGCCTTCGGAGGTGATTCCTCACCAAAGCAGCCACGTAGCTGGATTAAAATTCCTCTACAAGAAAGGACAAGAACTGAGAAGCCACTTTCAGATCAACATAAACCCTTGCGGAGGAATGCCCCTGCACCAGGAGTGTGCTCTAAATGCCTCTGAGGTAGGTAGGAGCATGAGGCAAGTGTAGCAGAGTATCTTTAAGGTGGTTTGATAGCAGCTAAGTACTTACTTCTTCTAGAATGAGAGGAGATGAAGGTGTCAGCCAGGACACCTAGAAATGCCTCTGCCCACAGCTCTGAATCCTTACACCCTGTGGGAAGAGACTTCATGTTCTCACAGGGATCCTCTTGTAATCTCCACACTCAAGAGAAGTGCAGGGTGCCTCATCCTGTAAGGGACATTCCTACCTCCCCACTGTGTGTGTAGCGCTTAAAACCCAACAGACCAAGAGACAAATAGCAGGGAGTCAGCCAGCCACATTATTAGTTGCAAAATCCCTGTAAAATAAAGATGGACTTGATTCTTTATGAAAATCCAGGACCCTGTATGGGGTAATGTACGGCTCTATCTCCAAATCCATGCCAGATTCTTAAGCTGTTTTCTGTTGAACATTTACATTAGAAACAAAAAACAAAAAAATAATCCAGCAATGTCCAGTCCTTCCAATCACTATAGATCATAGGTTATCAGGATTCTTATTGCAAATTACATATAACAATCAATGCTGTACTTTTCCAATTGGCTCCTCGGATGGCTGAGATTTACAGCCCAAACAGCTCTTGACAAACTTGGCCCAGGATCAAGCAGGGTTTCCTCTGGGTTTTGGGAAAAAAATCAAAGTTATTATAAGTGGTTGCTAAGGGGAATGTTTGCTATTTTCTCCACGGATTTGAAGTAGGTCAGACTGAAAGCTGAAGACATCCCTCAGGTTGTAATTAACGATGAATATTAAAAATCTGAGAACAAATTAAAAAAAAAAACAATCGACTTCTTTTAAACTCCCTCCTCATAGATATTTCACTGTATTCTTTTCCCCAGGTGAGATGAGTTCTTTGGAAAAAGAAATATGATGAAAAATGGACTTTTTTTTTTTTTTATGTCCGCAGCAGTTCTGTAAGACAAGACGTTGAGGGAGTGTGGCTTTGGAGAATTTTTTAATCAGGCAGAGCTAGGGTAGCCTACACACAAACACACACACACACACACACACACACACACACACACAAGCTCATCATGCAGGTCAGTCTGATAGTCTACCTTTCAAAGCCACACTTTTCTAACCCTCTCCACCCAAGGCATCCACTCTTACAAAACTGGTTTAGTCCAGTCAATACGTGGGCCAATGTTTCAGAAAACGTTAAAATGAGATCAACCTGCAAACTTTCCTGTCTGCCAGTACTGGCCGGCCACATCATCATGTCCCAGTGGGCTCCTGCTATCCTCTCCCAGCTAGCAAGATCATCTCACTTACATGCAACACTCCACACACCCCACAATCAGACATCTAGCACCTAGTTACCTGGTAGAAACATGACTCTTAAGGTTTAATTATCCAATTAGGTTTATATATCAATAAGATCACAATTTACAAAATGCCAATACAATAATTTCTGAGCCAAATGATAAAGACAATGGTTTAACCCAATTATTCTAACCTTGTGAACACCTTAGCTGCCTGTGGCTGTTTAAAATCACGCGGGGTCTGGATTGTCTTCCTGTTCGTCTGCTTCTATGAGGATTTTTTGCTACTCTGACCTCTGACCTCCTCACTTCCGAAACTTCTAGCTCCGCCTCCCTACTCCTGTCCAATCACGGACCTGTCACTGCCCTAAGGTGATTGAACAGAGAAAATGCTGCAACAGGCCAGCAATGTAGATTTAATTACAATGAAGCTTGGGTAAACATTGGGTCTGAGATACTTCTTGGTCTACTCAGTGACAAGTGAGTTAAGCAGGATTACTTATCACAATCCAGCTTCGAATGAGAAGCGAATGTTCCTAGCTCTTAGCAAAACATGTGGATCTGTGTGAGCCACTTTAGCAGCCTTTCCTTGAAGAGCTATGAGGCAGTCTGTGGGGCTGCATTTCCAGACCAGAAGGGGCAGTCGGAGAACTGTGAAGTGAGGAGGGTCTTTACACTGCACCTCATAAAAAGGGACTAGTGACCCCCTACTACTGATATATATATATATATCAGCATATATATATATATATATATATATATATATAAAATTTTTATTTATACAAGTACACACCAGAAGAGGGCATTAGATCTCATTACAGATGGTTGTGAGCCATCGTGTGGTTGCTGGGATTTGAACTCAGGACCTTCAGAAAAGCAGTTAGTGCTCTTAACCACTGAGCCATCTCTCCAGCTGTTATACTGGGTTTTCAATAATATTTTTTGGATGGGTGAGTGAATGAAATTGAAGTAGAAATGGCTGTTATGTGCTAAGTTTTTAGCTAAAGAGACAGACGACAGGACAAGGACTGAGTCAGGAAGATGGGGACATAAAGAGAAGAAGAAAGGCCATGATGATGGAAGGCAGACTCAGATGGGGATGTGGGGAAGGGCAGTCTCTGCAAGGCTGGAAAACATAGCTGGACCACTGAAAGGAAAGCAGCCTCCGTACAGAAGTGCAGTGAGAGCAGAGCCCTCTTGTGGAGAGGATAGGTACTGCAGGCTAATGTACTACTGATGTAGCTCTCAACCTCTTGGTCAACGTCCTGCACATCAGATGCTTACGGTTTATAATAGTAACAAAAGTACAGTTATGAAGTAGTAACAAAAACAGTTTTATCGTTGTAGGATCTGAAGTGGAATCCTGAGGGTTCTTTGGAGACCCAGTTGTGTTGGATGGTGTTTTGCTGGGGCAAACACGCAAAGGAGTGTTTTCCCGAAGTGGACATAGGAGAAAGGCTAAGGCAGACTCGTGAAGGACTGTTATGCGGAAGCAGACACAGAAGAGAGGATGTTCTGCTAAAGCTAGCACATGAAAGGACTCATGATGAAGGATTCTTTGCCAACAACACGCATGTATCGGTCTGCCTTACATTGCATAGTTGAGCTGCATTTGTCAGGACTCCACGGACTTGAATGCAAGCTCACTGGATGCACGTGCTGAGGCAAAGCATGTGGAGGACACTCAATGTTTGGAGGAGATAAATAGGACTCCGTGGAGTGACAGAGACAGAGCTTGGCTTGCTGGTACAGCTAGCCGTGCAACGCTTGTGGCTCTCATGTCTTCGCAGATCTTCACTTCCCGAGAACTTCTGGGTTCCTCCTGCTAACTTGAGCCAAGGCTGAGGCCTGGCTGTCTCTGCTAGGTCATGTCACCACTGTTGCTAACGGGACTCTACCAAACTGGTCTGCTGGTGTATCCATGAAGTGTTAGCAAGTGCATCAGGCTACCACTGCCTGCTAACCAGTGAAGTGAACTGCCAATTTCCAGACAACACAGATGGGGGTTGCTCCAAAGAACCTTTCTAAACAGGTCCACTTCCCCCCCCCCGTATCCTTTCTTTTCCACGACCTCTGGTGGGTGGTGGGCTAAAGGGAGGTTAAAGTGTTTAAGAACCATCATTAAAAGTAGGATTTGAAAAAAATTAAAGTAACAGGTGTCACCACAGCACGAGGAACTGTGTTAAAGGGCCCGTTAGAAAGGTTGAAAACCACTGTATGATATCTACAGCAAATGGTTATTCTAGCTCCAGACCACGAGGTTCAGATCCCCATACACTTCCAAGCTTACTCTAAAAGAAGGTTCATCCAAAATAAGGCACAAGACAAAATGTGCGTGTTAGCATGGGGTCTAACACGCAGGGAATAATTATACCAATCTCTTTCTCATGGCGCGGCCAGCACACATTTAGAAGACTTTCCTCTGCTGTGGGTGGTGGTGAGACGGGCTGGGAGTGTAGACAATGGGCTTATTCATGGATCATGAATGGTAATAAGCCACAGGCAGTACAACTTGAAGTGAGACCTCTGACACCCATTTCAGGTCACTGTTAACTAGCCTGCCCTACCACTGTGAGGTGTCAGCAGGTGAGGATCCGCTCCTAATGCTGCCAGCCTTCGATACAGTCCCGCATGCTGTGGCGACCGGCAACCATAACATTATTTCGTAGCTACTTCATAACTGTCATTTTACTACTGTGGTGAATCATGATGTAAATACCTGATCTTCCACCCCCAAATGTGGTTGAGACCCACAGGGTGAGAGCCACCGATCTAGGGACTATTGAACTGGTGTTCAAGTCTCCCCACGTTATGCCAGGAGGCAAAAGCAAGGTGTCCGCCAATCACATTCCCGCTTTGCCTCCCATTGGCTGTTACAGTCACTAGCAGGCAACTCTCGATCACTCTTGAATCGCTTTCGGTTTATTTGATTATCCTCTGGGCTGCTTTGATTTTGCCAACTTGAGGTAAACCTATCTGGGAAGAGGGAAATTCAATTGAGAGTGTTTACATGAGATTGCCTGTAGGTGGCGCCCCACCCCTGGGCAGGGGCGTCCTGGGTGGTGTAAGAAAGTGCACTGAGTCAGCTATGGGGGTCCAGTTCGTAAGCAGCCATAGTCTCTGCTTCAGTTCCTGCCTTGGCTTCCTCTTGGATGGACGTGGGCGACCATGTGAGCCAAATACACTCTTTCCTCCTCAAGTTGGTTTTAGTCAAGTGTTTTATCACAGCAACCGAAACTAAGCTAACACACTCTCTTTACCACAATGTCCTTGAAGAGGACATAGAGTTGCTATCCATCACTTATGGCCCATAGCACTGGCGATGCTTAGGAACATTGTCATTACCAATGTGGAGGCCCTTTGTCTTGTCACCCTATATACAAAGATGCTACGGACGCTACGAAATTTTCTGAAACTATACCTAGTGCTCAGCTAGAATATTACCTGATAGAAATTTTTAATAAAGTAAGCTAGCAGTAGTACTTTAAATACAATTTTTAAATTATCTTGAGAAACCCAATTTTAAAATTAGTTTTGGAAATCCCTAAAAAAGGTTTGAATTGCCCACATTATTTTCCTGGAAATTTAAAAGAAATTTCTTGTTCTCCCTCAAATAAAACTTTTACTTTAGAAATCCTGAATAATTTAAAATTCTCAGAAATACTGAAATTAATCTCTTGTTCAGTTAAGTGTGTTGATATACAGTTTATAGTGACAAAGCAGAAATACATTTCGTTCGCATCTTAAGTGTTTGCATGGAGAAGTAGAATCAGATTAATGAGCCAGTGAACTGGGGAAGCCTCCGTCGCTGTGGTGGTTTACATGAGAGTGCTCCCTAAAGGCTCCTGTATTTGAATGTTTGGCTCCCGGTAGGTTGAAGTGTTTCAGAAGGATTAGACAGTGTAGTCTTCTTAGAAGAAGTATGTCATGGAGGTTTCAAAGGTCCAAGCCATTCTTAGTTAGCATTCTCTCCCTCCCCTCCTTCCTCCCCCTCCTTCCTCCCCCTCCCTCTCTCCTCTTTCCCTTCTTTCTGTCTCTCCCTCTCTCCATCTCTGTCTCTCTCTGTCTCCATGCCTCCCTCTCCCCCTCTCTTCTACCTCCATCTCTCTCTGCCTCTGTCTCTGTGTCTCTCAGTCTGTCTGTCTGTCTCTCTGTCTGTCCCCCCCCCCCCGCCACCCGCCCTGAGCTCGTGGATCAAGTGTAAGCTCTCAGCAACATCTTCAGCACAATGCCTGCCTGTCCCATGCTCTCCTTCACGATGGTTGATGGTCGCTGGAACTGTGAGCCCCCAAATTAAAAGCTCTCACTGACACAGTGCCTTGGTTATGGTTTGCGTCGGTAACTAAGGCAGCTGCCGCCTAAGCTCCACCTTCCTAGGCGGATTTGTGTCCGCGTTTATTATAACGGACGCCTTCCTCTTCATCTCCTCCACACTCTCCCTGAATATTGATGACTTCACACTCTTCATGCATGTGTTTGTATGTACACCTATGCATTTGTGCCAGAGGTCGAAGCTGGGTCTTCATCGGCTTCTGATCTGAAATCATCTCTCACTAAACCGGGAACTCACCAGTTGGGTAGACTGGATGTCCAGGAAGCTCCAGGGATCCGTTTACCCACCCCCCACCCCTACTCCCCCATCCCTAGCCCTGGGAAACAGGTGAAAGCCACCGAGTCGGCTTTTTATGTGGGTTCTGGAAATCACACCTCAGGCCCTCATGCACGTGCTGAAAGCTCTCCGCTGCCTGAGCTGCTCTCCGCTGCCTGAGCCGTCTTCCCGGGCCTCCTCCACGGTATTTACTTTAACTGAAAGTTTACTAATGACTCACGACTTTCAAAGTCATTTATAGCATGTCTATATGAGCAGTTATTAACCGGGTCACCTGGGAAAGTTAACTTCTCTGTTGTGAGCTTCTCTCCCCATTTGCTAGACTTCCCATCTGTCTCAGACTGTCGGATTGACAGCAAACCTCTACTATTTCTCATTGTATGCCTGGTATTCAGTAGGTGCTTAATACAAGAATCCACTATAAACGCCAGTTTTGCCTTCTAAAGTGTCTATTTAACCATTTGGTTTAGCTGTGTCCTTACTATGAAAGGGCTGCCTTCCCTGTAATCCACCTGCAAAGGCCTATACACAGTAAGTATCGATTATTCAGGATGTATACAAAGGACGTACTGGTTAGTTTTTGTCAATCAGCTAGACCTGAGAAGAGTTAATCTCAAAGAAGGCATGGCCTCTATCAGACAGGCCTGTGGGAATCTCTTGGGGGCATTTCCTTGGTTGACAAGAGGTGTAAGAGGGCCCAGTCACTGTGGGAGGCCCCACTCCTACAGTGGGATATATAGGAAAACAAGGGCTGGAGAGATGGCCCAGTGGTTAAGAGCACTGACTGCTCTTCCAGAGGTCCTGAGTTCAATTCCCAGCAACCACATGGTGGCTCACAACCATCCGTAATAGGATCTGATGCCCTCTTCTGGTGTGTCTGAGGACAGCAACAGTGTACTCATATACAGTGTACTCATATATATATATAATAAATAGATCTTAAAAAAATGTATGTGTGTGTGTGAGTGTGTGTGTGTGAGTGTGAGTGTGTGTGTGAGTGTGTGTGTGTGAGTGTGTGTGTGAGTGTGTGTGAGTGTGTGAGTGTGTGTGTGAGTGTGTGTGTGTGAGTGTGTGTGTGTGTGTGTGTGTGTGTGTGAGTGTGTGTGTGTTTTAAAGGAAAACAGGCTGAGCAACTCTTGAAGCCAGCCTTGAACAAGCCAGTAAGCAGCGTCGCTCTGTGGTTCCTGCCCGGACTTTCTTCAGTGATATACAGCGCAGGGATGTGTAAGACAGATGAGGCCTTTCTCCCCAACTTGCCTCTAATCACTTTGTCATTAGAGCGAGGGAAAGAAGGCTAGAGCCCAGAGAGAGCCCAGGGGTAGCCCACGCCTTACACAGCTACTCCAGGAAAATACCTGTGTGAGTATTCAAAGAGATTGTTTTGAATGATTATTGTGATACAAACAACCCAATTACCTTATATGGTAAACCAATAACCTCCCCACATAGACAATGATGAGAGATAGAAACTGGGAACTGTCCTTGGGGAGGAAGGAGGGAACCGGGAAAAGATCTAGCAGGGCTTTAGAAAGAAGAATCCTCTAGTACATTTTAAAACAATGGCATTTCGGTTCTCTGTAAGTGGAACCTGCACTCAGAGTCCGTGGCGTATATGCTAACCACATTCTTAATCAAATTTGAAAGCTTCGGGGCTCATTGTCACAGGCCCAATCTGTTGTAGCTGCCTCCAGACTAAAAATAGCTTAAAAACGAGAGAATCGGAGATGTTGCCATACCAAAGTAATTTTAGATTTCATAATTTACAAAAACGCAAGCCCTGAGTTCCAGCCAGTGCTTTACTTAGAGGTACATTTAGAATGAGCATACCAACATCTTGTTGTTGTTGTTGTTGTTTTCATTAGTCTATTGTGGGAAACTAAGATTTTTCTTTTTATTAATAAATCCATTAACAAGTAATACTGTATTTTGGCAGGGCCTGGACCCACTTAGCCTGTGTTTCATCAGATCAGGTAGACCGAGAATCGCATGGTAAGAAAAAATTTAAATATGATTGGCAAGCTCTGCCCTAAACTTCCTTATTAGACTCTCCTTAGGAGAGTGGGAACCCTTTGTTTATCTTCCTTTCCCTGAAGAGCCTATAAGCAACCTGGTTTTGCACTCACTGCTCAGGGGCGCAGACAGTCAGTTGATGGTGGAGAGCGGGCAGGCATCACCAAGGTAGAGGGAAGGATCGTGGTGCCCGAGGATACAGGCTGGAGTTGCTTCCAACACCACTTGGGAGGATTCCCCAGCCACCCGTCCTTCTTGGGTCTGGGACTGAGAGTGGATCTGCCTGTTCCTCTCATGTTCTACTCTCATAAATGTCATCTGTTCCTTTTTCTAATTAATGTGTTGGAAGAAAAGTTTATTTGGAAGAATAAGATTCATTTTTCTATGCTTAATCAAGCAAGATTAAAAGTGACTGACCTGGGCAGCAGTGGGGGAAGAGTGCAGATGCCAGACTCACATCCTTAAATCTTTCAGGCCATCCTTACAGGATAGTAGTCTACTTGAAAATCTTTTTTTTTTTTTTTAATGTGTGTGTGTGTGCACTTGTGTACTTGGGTTCTTGTGTTTGTGTGCATGTGTGTGTGTGCTGTGTGTACTTGTATTTGTATACATGTGTGTACTTGTATTCCTTTGTGTGTGTACTTGTGTGCTTGGGTTCTTGTGTTCATGTGCATGTGTGTGTATACTTGTGTCTGTGTGTGCATGTGTGCTTCCTCTGTGTGTATACTTGTGTAATTGTGTGTGCATGCATTCTTGTTGTATACTTGTTTGTGCTTCTTGTGTACTTGTGTGTGCCTGTATTTGTGTACTTGTATGTATGCTTGCATACTTTTGTGTGTGCACTTGTACTTGAGTTGTGTACTTGTGTATACTTGTATGTCTGTGTATGCTTGTGTGTCCATGTATGTGTACTTACGTGTGCTTGTGTCTATTTGTGTTGTGTGTTTTTGTGTGTGTGTGGGGGGGGATGAGTTCATGCCTGCCTCATCGGGCACGTAGAAATCAGAGGACAACCTTCTCATGTTGCCTTAGCCAGCGCTCCCTCTTGTTTGTGAGTCTCTTCACTGTTGTGGAAGCCAGGCTTGCTGCCTTCCAGCTCCTAGAGAGTCTCCTCTCTCCACTTCTCATCTTGCCACAGAGATGCTCTGGATAACTGACTGTTAGCTGCAGTCCTTTACCTGGGTTCTGGGGACCCCAACTCAGGTCATCAGGCTTGGCTTTTACCTATAGAATCCCCCCACCCATGAAACCCTAAAATGTGTATCTTAAAATTAGAATTACTGTATGGGAAAGTGTGAACTGGACTCTCTTATTTCAGTGAAAATGCTCTAAACCCAAGAAAATTTCACATCAGGACTAGAGAGGTAGCTCAGTGGTTAATAGCATTCACTGCTTTCACACAGAACAAGAGTTAAGTTTCCAGGACCTGAGTCAGGCAGCTTTACAGCTCCTGTAACTCCAATTCCAGGGGATCCAGCACCTGTGGTCTGCATGCATGCACACACCAGAGACACAGACACACACACACACACACAGAGAGAGAGAGAGACAGAGAGACCAAGAGACAGAGAGAGAGGGGGACAGGAAGAGGGGGAGAGAGAAGAGAAGAGAGAGAAATAATAAATCTTTCAAAAAGAAAAGGAATGGCACTCCTGAGCCTGTCACTTGTCACTTGGTTTTTCCATGCTTTTCCACCTTTCCTCACTGGCTTAAGAGAGCAACCCAGTTGCATAAGTCCAGGTTATTGCTTAGAAGGAAAATTATATAAAAGTTTTGCATGAGACAAACTTACAAAGCACGCATTAATTTTGGACCTGTATTTAAAATCCATGAGATCAGGCTACTACTTAACTACTGACATTCCTAGCACTTAGGGGTCTACACCACAGCATTCAGTCCCAGGACTTACCATCATCCTGTGTTTGCTCAAAGCAAGAGTGTTTGAATACTCAGGGTTTGTTGTTGTTGTTTTATTCTGATTAAAAAGACCTCGGTTTCCACCTAAGTCTACCCTGCCCTAACCTGGCACCTAGGCACGAGAAGCAGCTATGAATGCCACCACCACCCCCTCCCAGTACTGCTCCCCAGTTGTCTGCAAGCCAAACACTTATTTCTTAGGGACCAGCAGCTGGAAGGCCTTAGGGATCTCTTCCAGATGAGATGAGATACAGTTTAGGGACCCTCTTCAATTTTGTTGCTGGAGTGGTGCCAGCCCCATCACACCAGTGCATGGTGCCCCAGAGGCAACACAGCCATGCCCTCCCTCCCTCCCTCGCCTTCGAGGCTGCTGTGATCCTAACTAATCATAGCACCAGTCTGCATTTCTCTAAATGTGAAGAGAGAAGAGAAGATCCCACACACACACCCTGTGGTCACACCAGCTCCATGCATCTGATGCTTAAATGGACGCCACTACAATGAACTCGTGGCTGGTAACATGGCTCTGAAGGACTCACTCTATACAGTGAGGAGCAGGGTGGTCATTTCTAATCTGGTGTAATGTTGTTCACAGTACGGAGCTCCACTTTGGCATCCTCCTCCCTAGGGAGGGTCCTCCGGACCGCTTGCTCCTTAACTCCCTGCTGACCAGTCTGCTGCAGAGAACGCCAGGCAGCACTGAGAGAGCTGTCACATTAATGTCCACTATTACCAACCGTGATGCCAGTAAGTCACTAGGGTCACTGTCAACTCTCACCTGTGCCTCTGGAAGGTGCCACTGTTGAACATACCCAACTTCCCTTGGGGAGACGCCCATTTGCATCTCCTCTGCCTTTGGTCACTCTTGATTTTAATCCTTCTCCATGCCCATAGGTGTTTAAGGTAGCCATTCTTTCGGACCCCTTATCTTCTCCGGGGAGCATGCCTGGGCTCCCCTCAGTCCCTTGGCTTCTGTTGGTCATGTACAGCCCATGATTCTCTCTGAGCCTCCTTCACTGAGATGCCTGCGAGCTATGGCGCTGTGTTAGTTAGTCCATCTCCACCCCGGTCCTACATTCCCTCAATCTATGGTGTAGGTTAGAAGGCTAGTGTGACTGTGCTGGGGTTCCTGGGAAACCAGACTCTAAAATGAAAGGAACTGGAAACACCAATGGGTCCGAGCTCTCCCCTTAAGTGCCAGGGAGGCACGTGATTATCTCTTGGCAGACCGGAGAATAATCAGGTCCCCCCGGGCACTCACTTGTCCTAAAACTAGAATATAAGGGTCTCCCAAACTTGGCTGGAATGCATGATGCCAGAGTAGACTGATGCAGGCAGTGAAACTCTGACTGGAACATATTAAAGCTGCTTTCTCCCTCTCAAAGGTAATAAAGTCCCTGTTGTCCTGACAAGAACTCCGGAGAGGTGTCTGCTGTAATGTGGACACCCAGTGATGGTGCTTTACACACACACAAGCTCGTCACGTCAAATATCTCAGCTTGCATACATCTCAGCTTGCATCGGTAAATAGGCAACAGAAGCATCAAGTCACAGAGCACGTGCTTTTACAGTGATTTAAACATCTGAAACACAGTACACTGGGGTCTATGCAGCCGTTCATATAACTTAAGGTTTTACATATACACAAGCAGATGGACAGATGCGAGTCTGCTACGATGATGGTCTAGAAAGTTACTCAGACATTTCAGTAGTGACATATAACCTTGGCATCAAATAATGATGCCTTTAATGTTTCAGCGAGATCTTTTGTACCAGGATACAGCCCAGAGATTACAGAGAAGACAGCTAAATAGATATGCCCCTTTGCACTACATGGGATGTGGCATAATCATGTGGATGTTCTAAGTTTGTCTATTTGGGTCTGAAATGATGATTTTGGCTGAAAAACCTCTATGCTAACTTTGTGCTTTATAAATAACCAATTCTTCCTTCTGTATCTTTTAAAAGGGGAAGAAGCCACTCATGTTTTTCTTTAAAAAAAAAAGAAAGAAAGAAAGAAAGAAAGAAAGAAAAAGAAAAGGCTCAGCTCAACTTTGGTTCTAGTAAGTCAAAAGAGTCTATTTTTAAAGAATGCTAACACACGGCTTTATTTTTCCCTCAAGATAACCAAATAAAGAGATAACGGCTGGTCCTATTGCCTTCAAGGCAGCTTTGAAATCCTCAGCGAGGCTGAAGGCTAAGATGCTGTTATTGGGAACTCAAACTCTCAAAATCAACTGCCTCTTTACCCAGCACAAGAAGCAGCCAGTGTGCTCTGCCTCTCACTTCCTAGCAACCATCTTAAAAGACACCATTTGGATTTATCTCAAAAGACAAAACAGTTTCTGTCCTGCTATTAATTCTGCAGACTAAAGTTAAAGTAGGGAGAGATTAAATCACACCAGACAAGAACACCGGCAGGCACCCCACTAAGTAGATGCCACAAAGGGTGTGTCTGAGAACACGGAATTGACTGAGTCGGAGTCAGATTTTGCCCTGGTAGACTTTAAGATGCCCTCGGCTATAATGGTCTCACTAGGGAAAAGCTTGACTTTCCCATTCTGTCCCGCCGCCGCTGTATCCTTCAGGGGCTCCAAAAACACCACTCTTTTACCTGCCTTCCGATCATCCGCAGAGGCATCACTAGTGGGGCCGGGACTGAGAATGGATGAATGGGCACTGCTTTGGCTCAGCGTGTTTTTCTGTCTCTTGGCTTTACATGTGCAGGGGCACGGGGTCAGGTACAGATACAGAAGCACTAGAACTATACTGGCCACGCAGGCAGCCAGAGTGGTAAAGGCCGTGTTAAATGCCTCGTGGGCGTGGGACCTATTTATGGTGAAATTGCTCACGTTTATCATGATATCCACAGTCTCGTTTAACAGCCGCTGCCTGTTCATTGCGATACAAGAATAAACTCCAGCGTCCTCAAAACCAGGGTTCTCTATAACCAGACTTCCGTTGTAAAACACACGGAAGTTCCCCGTGTCTTTATCTGGTTCCAGCAGTCTGTTATCAGGGCCGACCCAGATGAAATCAGTATTTCCATTAGCAGTCTTGCTGTCACAGTGGACGATCGCCCTTTCCCCAACCTGAGCCTCGTGGATAAAGCCCAGTGCGTGGAAGGAGCCATTGATAATGCTATAAGAACAGTTCAGAAAGCTCTCCTGGAGCAGCTGCAGCTGGTGGGAATGCCTGGAGTCAGACCACAGGCGACAGGTGTAGTCATTCTTAAAATCCATCACGGAGCTAAAGTGCCTACGGTACCAAAACGTCAGCAAGGAGTACAGAGAACAGTCACAGACAAACGGGTTCCCGTGGAGGTAGACGCCTCTCAGCTGTTTCCCCGGCACTAGATTTATGTGGTGCATTGGTATGGAAGGGATTCGATTATAAGAAACGTCTAAAAAGGTCAGATCAGCCAGCTTGAACCTCCCGACATACAAATCCATAGGGAACTGTGTCAGGAAGTTCCCACTCAAGTAGAGTTTCTGCAAGTGGGCGAGCCCTCCGAACGCCGCCGGGTCCAGAGAGGAAATGTGGTTGTTGTAGAGCAGGAGCACTTCGAGAGCCTTCAGCTCTTGGAACGTGGCACTTTTCACCGACTTCAGCCTGTTGGATGATAAGTCAAGACACTTTAAATTTGGAGTCGTGGAGAAACTGCCCGTGGAGATACTGGTGATGTTGTTGTGACGAAGAATTAGGGTGCTCAGCTTGACAAACGACACCGGGATCCAGTCGGCATCCAGAAGTCCGATTCTGTTATAGCTCAGATCCAGTCTTTTAATCAGTCTGAAAAGGTTCCCAGGCACCTTAGACAGGTTTTTGTTGGTGCAGCTGACAATATCGGTGGCACAGATGCAAGCAGTGGGGCACATTCCTGAGGCGCTGGGGCTCACCATCACTGTGATCACCAACAGACACAGCAGCTCTCTGCAACCCGGTCTGACAGCTCTAGGCAGGGTGGGCAGTGTGTGGAGCCTTAACGACATTATGGTCGCCTCTGAGTCTCTTTGCCAGTCGCTTCTCACCAGTTCAGCCTCCCACCAATCTGGTAACACATTTAAAACGGGAGAAAAGTACAAGTTAGCCGCCACTAGTTAACCTGTTAGAGTCATTCCGTAATTGCTTTCGTTCCAATTAACTTTTGAAATGGGTTTCATCTCCAACGGGGGGGGGGGCAGCGGGGGGAGCCTTAAAATAAAATAAGAAGAACCTGTTAAATGCATTTTTCCTAGATTACTCCAACTCAGTAAGATTTCCAGGCACCTTCTCTCCATGCAACAGTCTCACTGTGAGAAACTCAGCTTTTTGTGTGTGTGTGTGTGTGTGGTTTTGTTTTTAAAGGATGCCTTCTGCCTTCACTCCCTCCACCGACACACACAAAAAAATACACAATCGCATCCCATAAACAATTGAACGGAAATACTTAGCCAGCCGTCGGTCTAGCCGACCACTCACAGCGCTGGGAAGCCGCAGCGGCTCGGGAGAGGCCGCCGACGGCGGTGCGCTCCGAAGGTCCGCGCGTCCGCCTGCCGGTTCGCGCCCCGCGCGCTCGCACCTTCCCTCCAGCTCCCGGTGGGCGGCAGCCTCTCAACTTTGGCGAGTTTCAAGGCGGCGGCGCGGGCTCCCCGGCTCTCTGGCTCAGCTGCAGGTACCGCCGGAGCTCGGCCGCGCCGGGAGCGGGGTGGGCGGCGGGGGAAGCCGGCCCGCCGGTGGCGCTCGCAGGCTGCAGGGCCCGGGCTCCCGCGCCCGCCGCCCGCCTTTTATCCCGCGCGCCCGGGGTCGGGAGCGGGCGGGAGGCGGGTCCCCGCGTCCTCGCTCCTCGGGCGCCGCGGCGGGCGGAGCAGGGGGGGGGGGGCGCAGCCAATCGCAGGGGCGGCCCCGTGCGGGCTCCGCGCCGCCTCTCGGCCGGGTGGGACCGCAGCGAGGCCTGCGACTCTGCGCCCCCAGGCCCCGCGCCCCTCGCCCCGCGCCCGCGGGGGAGCCGCCCAGCCCGGTAGGGAGCCGCCCGGGGTGCCGGGGTGCCGCGCGCCGGAGCCCGCGCGCGCGGTGGCCCGCAGGTGGCACCCCACCCCGATCTCGGAGCCTGGCTTAGGGGCTGGGGCGAGGGGCCTGGCGGGCGCTGCGCACCGGGTGCTTGCTGGGGTCCCCGCCCGGGTGAGGAGGAGGAGGAGGAGGAGGAGGAGGAGGAGGAGGAGGAGGAGGAGGAGGACAGGAGCGAGGGCCGCGGCGCGTTCCCTCCGGCACCACCGGGGCTTTGCGGGGGGAGGGGGTGCGAAGGCGCCGCGGGGACGCCCCCCGGTTCCCTGGGAAAGTTCGAGCCCTTTTCCTAACTCGGAGACGGCGGCCCGAGGCACGGGGCCCAGTTCTAGAAGCAAAGGGGCAGGAAAGAAGGCTTCCGGTTGGAATGCATAGATAAGGGCATTAGCTTTAAAAAAAATAAAATAAAATAAACAAACAAACAAACAAGAAATCCAGAGTCGTGCGGGCGGCTTCGGGACTAGGATGAATACACTAGGGGTGGCTACGCAGAAGGACTTGTCCCCTAGAGGCTGTGCAGCCTCCAGGGCTCCAGTAGACTGAGCTAGCATTATGGGAAGGCACAAGCTGGACAAGGCCATGTGAAAATGAGGTAGAGAGCCTGAAGCTGGTGGGCTTTGCGATTACAAATCCATTCTTGTTTAAGGCTTAAACGATGGGATTTGACTGAGCCAAATGATCCATTTGGCCGTTGTGTATGGATTAAAAGAAATAATTTACTGTCATTAAACATCATGCTAACCACAGTAGAAGGGCTAGGGAGTCAATGAAAGGCAGACAAAATTGGGGAGACAGTGAGGGCAGAACACGTGAGTACAACTTTAAAAACCGAAATGATTACCCTTCCCCCCCCCCAGGCACCCTTAAATTTAGCGAAAACTTCCTGAGTGAGTTTTTGGCGTGGACCTGATAGACCTGTGTGTTGCGTTCATGTGGACTGGTTCCGGAATAGCTCTGTGCTTCAGTGTTTTCAAGGGAGGGCAAACTTGGTTCCTGTTAGTTTCACTTTCACTAAAGATTGACTTTTACCACAAGCATCCAGCTGGGTGTGCTTCAGGGGCCCATGCTTCACTTCCAATCAGACCACGCCCCCCCCCCCCCCCAGCTTCTCAAACAACTCGGGTTTAAAGAGGTCACAGTCACAAAGCTGACCGTCACCTGGAAATGGAATCAGGTAATCAAAGGAATACTATTTAAATGAGCCGTAAGTGACTGGGGTTTGCAGTATTTACAATTATCCTAATGGAAGGAAGCAAGGAAGGCTGTTAACCCCCCCCCCCCCCGCCGTGCTTCTCAGAAAATGATCTAAAATGGGTGGAAGTTAGCCTATACCTGGAGGCATGGAGGCAGCTGGCAGAAGTGTCTCGCTATCACCCCACAGCACAAACCAGCTGTACACAAACTCACAGGCAGGTCTATTTGAGACTAGATCTCTGGACTCCCACATATGTCAACAGCAAGAGAGGCATGAAAGGTGTGTATTTACTAGCATGGAGACAAGAAAGCTGACTTTAATAATAGCAAAAGTATGGCCTTACTTTGCAGAAGATATTGGTTTTGTTTTTAAGGTTTATTTGTTAACCTTTATCATCTAATGGAGCCCCGCTGTGGGAGTCCATTTTCGGTTGCTATAACAAAATACCTAAACGGGCAAGTTTTTCAAAGAAATGTAATTGAGCCCACAGTTAAAGAATCTGGCTGTCCAAGGTCATGCCTCTTGCTCAGTCCTGCCTCTAGAGAAGAACCCCCAAGCTCTTCACAGCAGGGTAGATGAGAGAAGAACAAGAGAGGAAGCCACACAGAGGCACAGCATGCCAGAGAGGTTCAGGACCTACATTGTTATTTATATAACAACTTTAGCACCCGTGGTCCCTTGAGACCTTCATTAATCCCGTGGGCCCATGGGTGAGCCTCCATGAATTGATGGCTCGGCATTAGACCCCACCTCCTGGAGGTTTCACGCCCTCATACAGCCACATATGGTCAGGCTTCTATCAAGTGGGTTTTGGAGGGACACACTCAAATTGTATTCAAATCATAGCACCCTGTCTCCACGATAAGGAAAATCCCTGAAGGCAACCGTTTCCTGTCGGAGTCACAGCTGACACTTGGTTGGCATTCAGTAACATTTTGATGAATGAAACCTACTAAGAGGATGCCTGCATGGTGGCGGTCTCAGTCTGCTGGTTCTTATCCTTTACCCTTCATAAAGCCTGTCTGAAAGCAGGGGACCCTGACAAACACTGGAGTCCTGGATCCAGCCACGCCTGAAAGCCACCTAATGCTTTCATTTAACTGTATTCTCTACTGCCTCCTCTTTGTTTTGGGTACACTGTTCTGTGTTGTGCTTTTATCCCTTGTGACAGACCTAGTCCTGGTGTGTTCAGTGGAGGTGTGAGATGTCCGTGCGTTCTTACGGGCCAGACTGAGCTGTGCTTGCGTACAGTAGCTCGCTCATTGTTCACTGGTGAACCCTACAGTGTGATACTGTCCCATAACCCGGATGATAAACGGCTGCACTCCAAACTGTTTGAAAGTGGAATGTGTTGAAATGGTCCTGAGGCTCTACTTGAAGAGGTTTCTTCCTCCGGCTTGGAATGAGTACCAAGACAGATGGCTGAGTGCCGTCTCGGGCTCTAAAATAGGACAGATGGATGGTCCTCTGGTCTCGTCCGCGTGGTATTTTCTATTGGTATTTTTGACCGTTTGAGGATGACTCCATTGGACAGTAAGAAGTGGCTTCAGTGTATGATCTGATTTTGAACCTAGTGTGCTGAGATGGCTGTAGCCGTGGTGCACCTTCCTGGCCTTGGAAGGCCCTCCTTGTCAGAAGGCTGTGATTGTGATGAGGGCTCAGGTTCTAGCTCTGTGGTTTCCGGTTTCTCAGGTTATATTTAAAAAACTTGAAGACTTAGAGATAGATCCAAGGCAAGACATGATTATAGCAGTAGTGTATTAGATTTACCTGGGGAAACAGGACTCATACAATGAATCTGTGTATGAAGGGGGGGGGGGTTACCTGCTTACCTTGCGCTGCTGTCTTAGCAGTCCATCATTGACTCCCTTCACACCGGGGATGCTGAGCCCCTGGTAGCTGTGCTGTCCGTGAGGGCGGATGCCTCAACAGACCCAGCCTGGCTCTGAAGGCTTAGAGCCTTTCTTGTTTGACCAGTCTCCAGTCCATTGTTGGAAGCCTGGAGATGTTGGATTCTGGTATTAGCAGAGGAATACAGCATCGATGGCAGCAGTAGGGTAGATGACCTTGCCAGTGAGAGCAAGGGCCAGCAGGCAAAAAGCAAGGCTTTCATCTGTGCTGCCGTGGAGAGGTGCTGGGTCTTCTCATCTCAGATCGCCTGATGGAGAAAGTCCCTCACGGGTTTGCCCAGCATGCTTGCCTCCTAGGTGACTCCGGATCCGGTTCATTTGACAAGCAAGATTTACCATGACATAGTTGCTTTTGCTAATACTACCTTTCAGTAGGGCTTTCTAGCTGGTGTGGGGTTTTCCTTTTCTTTATTTCTTTTGAGTCTAGCAAGTTTCCTGTGATCCACTAAAATACCTATCTCTCCTCTCCCTCCTCTCTTCCCTCCCTCTCCCTCTCTCCCCCCCTCGTGTGTGTGTGTGTGTGTGTGTGTGTTGTGTGTGTTTGTGCACTCCCGCGTGTGTGTGTACCTCATTGGCAGGTAGCACTCATAACGGACTGTGAACCTGAGTGTCCTTAGGAGAGAGTTTTCTTATGTTAAGTATACATTATTCAGGAGTCAGAGCACCGGACACTAAGGGTCACACAAATGAGTCAGTGACTCTACTTTGAGTCCTTGTCTCACACGCTCAAGAAAGAAACTCACAGAGAAGAAAGGCACTTGTTGGAGGGAGCTTTTTATTATAGAGATACAGCTTGAAGGAGATTAAAGATCTGTTGCGGAAAGCAGAGCTCGGGAGAGGTTCCAAGGGAGGGGGAACCCTCTAAACTGTTTGTCTAGGGGCTTTTTATAGGATGGCAGAAACTAAAGAAGGATGGAAGCCATTTCTGTTATGATTGGTTTCTCCTCCAAGCGAGCGCGTCACAAGTTGAGCCAATGGAGATGCACAATCTGTGTGTGTCCAACAGGGAGATGTTCACAGGCGGCACACCTGATGCTCTCTCAGGAGGGTGCCCACGCTTTCAAGCCCCCTCTTCATCTTTGACTTGCCTGTTCGATGTTGACCTTGACTGTTGGCAGTTCGCCCTGGCTTCGGCTGCTGCTGCTGTGGCTGCGGACCTTACAGGTGGTGTGGTCTTGGGCCCTAGTGGGGTCTGCTAGCCATTACATATTCTCTTCCCTCTTTGTTCTCCTGCTTCCGTGATCCAACTTGCAGTTTCGCCATGGTGGGAGCTAGCTACTGTCATCGCTACAAACATAAAAGTGCTGCTCTCCTTGGTTATGTCATATCTAGCTCCCTGTCTACAGGGTGTGCCCTTTCTGGGACAGGTGGAGGCTTCTTAGAAACCGTTTTTTACCCACAATGAAGCCTGTTATAACTGGTCATGTTAGAAATAAAAATATTTGGAAAGCAGCAGTGCCTTGTGCACACTCCTCCAGGCAGAGGGTCTTTAGGGGAGCCAGCTCGCCTGCCAGAAGGCCCATCATTCCCCTCATCTGCTCAGCTTGGTTGGTTAATACCTCTGCCATATCCCTTTTATCCCTAACCTTTATTTTACTGCTACAATAGGGTTTTTTTTTTCTCTCAAGTGTTGACCCAAGGGAAGTGTGTGGCTTTGCCCAGCAGCTCCAGCATTCTGTGCACCGCCTTCAGCAGTCTTGCCTAGTTTTGGCCGGCCTCTGCAGGTTTGTGTACACTGTCCAGTGTCTGCTAGGGCGGCAGCACCCTGTCCCAGAACTCTCGCTATTGGTGATGCATTTTCAGGTCAGGGCTCAGCTCGGACGCTGTGCTTTAGCTGGAAGCACCCTCTGCTGGGTTGGAAATGGCGCATGGACCACATCCCCTGCCCGGGGAGAGCCCAGGCGGTCAGCTCTGGAGCATCGCCCACTCCCTCAGCTTCCTCTCCATTCCAGGATGCTGTTGGTAGTCAGTGGAGAGAAAAGTCACCATTTTAAACATTTTAGCTGTACAATTTAGCTTGTCCTAAATTGTAAGTTCGTATTTTGGTATGCTTACAGCAGTACGCACCAAGCATCACTAAGCCAATAGGCATTAAATAGGTGGTACCCGTTCCTCTCTTTTGAAGAATGGATGTCAAATGTCTCCCAGAAGGCTTGTGTGTTTGAACAGCTGGTCCCCTGCTTGGTGTAGGCCTTGAAGTGGGGCTTAGCTGGAGGAAGTGGCTTACTGAAGGGGCACTCCTGCCATGGTGCCTCCCCAACAGGAAGGGGTGTGCAGCCTTGAACTGTAAGCCAAGGAACCCCTCTCTTGAGTTACTTCCTGTAAGGCATTTCTTCACGGCCCTAAGAAAAGCGGCTCCTCTCCCCTTCCCAGCCCTTTCGAGCTCTGTCTCACTTCCTGTCTCTGGGGATTTGCCTTTTCCAGTCAGGTGCCTAGAAAGGACGGTACAGTGTGCAGCCTTGGGTGTATACCGTCACTTGCTTACCCTTTTCAAGGTTTGGGTAGCATTGGGGCCAGCCTGTTGAAGTCCCTGCATAGTTGTTTAGCTGTGCTTGGACATAAAGCAGGTAGGAGTACAGTCCCTGTTGTTCAGAGTTTTCAACTCTGAAAGTCTGAGACAGCAGGGTGATCATAGAACTCCATTAGTGCGGTGAGACTGAAGATCAAGCCTCCGGCAGGTTTCCCATAGCTTGCCCGGAATCCCTATGGATTAAATGGGGATATGACAAATACTGTTCTCCTAAGGTACTTTCAAATTCCAAACTTTATCCTGAGTTTTGGGCAGCAGTCTGTCTGTCCTCTGCGGCTCAGGCCTGGGACACTGCCTGTAAACAGCGGGTTCTGAGTAATTGGAACAGGTCTGGGCACCGTCTTTCATATGATCTGTTGCTATTTCCCTGAGCACATAGCCTCCTCCATCTCCGGAGGAGTTGGTATCTGTCCCTTGCTCCTTCAGCAATATAAGCTAGTTGTTCACAGCAGACAGATCGTTTTACCAGGCATGTAATTTTTAAAATTATTTATCTGGTGAGTTACTTGAGGTTTTTGTTTTTTCTTGTTTTTGTTTTGTTTTTCTTTTTTGAAACAAGGTCTAGGTTGGTGGGGATCTCATTATGTAGCCCACACAGGCCCCAAACTCCAGATCCTCCTGCCTCAGCCTTCTGAATGTTGGGTTTACAGGTGTGTCAGGAGACTTGGCTCAGGTATTGCGCTGCAGCTGGCCATCACATGGTCAAGACAGCACCTCTTCTAACAGAAAGTGGGGGCACGGTCTTAATGTAACAGGTGTGTGGGTTAACGAATTTGCGTGCACAAGGCTGGTATCTGGCTCGTTTATTGCCTCTTCGACTGTGGGTTGTGACCGAGAGAGAATAACCGGATGTCAGGGCTGGTTTCTGAACATTCAAAAGCCAAATGTTAATTCAGAATTAGAGTGAATCCAAGGGGCTCACCTGTGTTACATTATGCCACGTCACCACGGCCTTGGTACTGAAGACAAGGCGAGCACACTGGTGTCATGAAGAGCGGCACCCACGAAAGCTGCCAGAAACCCCCCACCTTAGACCCCATGCTATGAACTGCAGTGTTTTTACCGCATATACAAGGCTTCCTGCTTATGCAGAAACGTAATGGTCTAATTATGAAAGCCGAAAGTATTTAATATTCCCCTACTATGGTTCTCAGCGCGCAGATACTAAAGTAGTATGTTTGGATTATGCTGTGTTAGTTTGTTTTGAAATATTATTGTTTGAATGGCAGGCTGGTGTTTCATTAAAAAAATCATTAAGTAAAAATCGACTTAGGATTAGGATAGAATTCCTAAAATAGCCGAAAACCATACTTTTCCCATTTTGTGTTACGTATTTATGCAGAGCTGTTATCATCACTGGTGGTTATGAAATCAAAATATCAATCAACTCAAAAAAAAAACCATTGATAGTTATTCATCACTGTGACAGTGTCCTTGACAGTGTCAAATACTTGTCATGGTTTGAAGACCCAATTATTGTTTAAATTGTGTATGTGTATATTGTTTCTATGTGTGTATGATCATGAATGCACACACATGGGCAAGAGCAAGTACCTCCAAAGGCCAGAAGAGGGCACTGGAGTCCCTGGTGATGGAGTTAGAGGTAGTTGTTAGTCATCTAGTCTGAGGACTGAGAACTGATCACTGGGCTCTGGTCCTCTGCCAGAGGATCACCTAGACTTTACCAGTGAGCCACATCCCTCCAGCCCGTTTCTGTAACAATAACAACCAGCTTTATCTTACTGCAATGCAAGTTTTCGTCCATCTCCAATAAATAGTAAAATTTTATACCAAAAAAATGTGTTAAAATAAAATTTTTATTCCAGCATGTTTTCAGTTTGTATAGCTATCATACATGCATACATCAGTTGTCTTTTAAAAATGTATAGGGCAATAATGGGTCATGAGTAGAAAAGCTTAAGAAGCCCTGCTATATTGTTATCTAAAATAATATGGAAGGGTACTATTTGAGGACATCAAAATTACAAAATGGTACAATTATGATTGTAATTGAATTACATATGTGAATTATATATGAATTATAGATTATACATTATGTGAACAAGTTATATTCCTATACCACCAGTGGTTTTTAAAATACCCCCCTTTCTCTCCTTATCTCTATGTTCTAGTATTCTACAATATTTTATGATGAGAAAAACACAACAGAAAGCTCTAGCTGGTTAGAGTTTCTGGTTAGTTGGGATTCTCATTTAATAAACATCCACTTCAATTTCAGAGAGCTAGATCCTCCTGTACCTCTTAGGCAGGCAGTGAATTAACCCCTAAGGGGGTGGGATGGAGACTCAGCTCCGCCTATGTGGGCACTACAGTTATTCATCCTTTCCTAAGCACCTAAGTGTGTGTGTGTGTGTGTGTGCAAATGAGTCACACGGAAACAGATTTCCCGCCTTCTCAGCTCCAGGTCAGGACTCAATATCTTTTGTTGAATTTCACTGCAAAACACTGAGTCCTCCCAAGGCCAGCCTTTGAGAAGGTCACTGGCTCCCGTGCCCCATGCCACCATTTGGTTCTCAATGGGAAATGAAAATAATCGTAATTAAGGACCTTTTCCTTAATCGTGAAAATGCTGTGTGCTTCCTGCAGAAAGACTGGAAGAGTGGAGGAGAAATGGAATCAGAGAATTGCCGTTCATAATCTCGCTGGCAAATTAAAGTTTCAGCTCAAAGAATAAGTCCACTGGAGTGAAGTCAGTAAAGTGATTTTCTTCTTTGTCACACTTACACATTGTTAAAAACACACCTCCTGCTCCCCACTTTCTGCTCCCCCTCCCTCTTCCTGCTCCCCCCTCTTCCTTTACCTCCTCTTCCTTCTTCTCCTTTTGTTGCTATGTAACCCAGCCCCCTCCTGGTCCCCACCTCTACTCCCCTTTCCTTCCTGCCCCTCCCCTTCCTGCTCCTCCCCTTCCTGCCCCTCCCCTTCCTGTTCCTCCCTTCTTGCGCTACTCCTCTTTTTGCACCTCCTCTTTCTCCTCTTCTTCTCCTCCTCCTCCTCCTCCTCCTCCTCCTCCTCCTCCTCCTCCTCCTCC